>MASP02000248.1:73178-113619 GCA_001693025.2 Colletotrichum lindemuthianum | reverse complement strand
AGGTATTAGAAGAATAGGAGATAGATAGATAGTAGGAAAGAATACTACCTTAATTGCAGGACTACTTAGAGTCGAAAATTAATATATCGAGAGCTATAGAGGGATTCTTAGAGAGGTTATAACTATAGCTAAAAGAAGAGTAACATAGAGAGTATAGGTAGTAAGATTGAACTGTAGTTTTTTATACTTCAGAGGGAAGGTATAGAAGCCAAAATAAAAAAAAGGCGTGAAAAACATTATTATGTATCCAAAAAAAAATGCTGTTAACGATAAAAATAGATAAAAGAAGGGTTACAAATAGTATTATAAAGTAGAAAGTGCTCCCTAGAGGGCCTTAAAGCTTATAAACTATATGTGTAACTAAATTATAGTATTTATAGACTATAGTAGTGATATCTAACGAAGAAGATACTAGCTAGAGGCTAGAGATACAAGGGGTACCTAAGAGGCTTATAGTTATATAACTTACCCCTTAATAATAGTAGACTAAACCTTATTACTATTAGAGAGGGGGGTAATAGAGAGAATATGATGCAGGAGGAGTAAGCTAGAGAGGGTCACAAGGACGGGACTGGGAAGTAGAGGAGACGGATAAGATAGTTACTATTCCTCAGGATAATAATATTATAAGGCTAAAAAGGGAAGTAAAAAAGAAAAAAAGAAAGAAATTTATTAAAAAAAAAATACTTAAAAAAAAAAAATAAGAAAAATAAAAAAAACTAAATAATAAAAAAAACAAAAAGAGAAACAAAATAAAAAAGAAATATATATATCTATAGTAATAATATAAAGATATATATTACTAACTATATTATTTATAGTGGATCTAGATTCATAATTAGTAATATAAGCCTGGTTTCTATACAGATATACTATATATTTAAATTATTATAAGCTTTATAATAAATAGTTTTTAACCTACTTTAACTTACAGTATTAATTAAGGAATTACTATTAACTTCAATAGATATTATAGTTATACCTTTTCTTATTCCAGACTAAGCCTCACTAATATATATCTAGATATCTTATCTCTCTAGACGCTTTCTCTCTCGACATATTACCTTACTTACTATACCTTACCTGCTACATCTTACTTTTTATACTTTACCTGCTATATCTTACCTGCTATACCTTACCTAGCTGATAAGCTGGGAGACACTAGCTAGTATACTGTTAGTGCTGAATTACTACTTACGTCTATTATAAACCTCGACGACTACTATATCACTAAGTTAGTCTGTAGACTACAGTATATAGATATATATTAGTAGTAGCTATTCCCGCCTATTGATATAGCCTGCAGCCTACTTAAGGAGGCTATAGTTACTGAAGACTGAATATTATACTAAGTAGTTAGTAATCTTAAGGAAGTTAAAGTCTATACTTAACAGCTTATAGATACTAATGAAGATTTTGGAGAAGCGTTTGAAGCTACTAGTATTATTGCGGAAGTTGGAGAACTAGTTAATTATAATCTGTCTATCTT
Source organism: Colletotrichum lindemuthianum (assembly GCA_001693025.2). NCBI lineage: Eukaryota > Fungi > Ascomycota > Sordariomycetes > Glomerellales > Glomerellaceae > Colletotrichum > Colletotrichum lindemuthianum. The sequence goes on along the minus strand of MASP02000248.1, from coordinate 112,130 downwards.
ACTTAAATAGGTTTTTGTGGATAAGGATAGATTAGAATAAGCTAGATAGTAGCTTCTTCTCTATCTAACACTTTAGCTATTAAGTTACTACAGAAGTATCAGTTATAATAATACTATTCTTAGGATCTTTATAGTTAGTCTAGAGGCTATTATTAATATAGTATACTATCTAGTTATTAAATATCTAATATAGTATCTTACTAAGAGCTTAGAGTTGAGAGTAATCCTGCGTGATAGTATTAATATAGGGGATAGTATTATTAGGGAGATAGTTGGAGTAGCTATAAAGCTCTAATATCCTCTATCTGTTTAGTAAGTTAGTAGAGGTGGTTGTGATATCGATGTTGCGTGAGAGAACTAGTATGTAGCCTGGGAACTAGGTTATAAGCTTCACATCTTGGAAGCTACAGTCGTTAAAGAGGATATTCTATAGTCTGCTGGGATTAGCAGCTATACTCTTGCTGATTACCTTCTGTAACTTCTTTATAACTATAATGTTAGTATCTATTGAGAGTTTTGTGAGTGTTAGCTAGAATATTTTATCGACTGGATATTCGATAAGGAATCTCTCTAATAGTGTTTTAACTATAATAGGTTAGCTGAAGAACTGGAAGCTGCTAGTCTGGGGGAGGTATTTATAGAATATCTTACTTAGCTTCCTGTTGAAGATAGTGGGGTTTATGTTCTTAAGCTGGCTGTTAAGTAACTTTAGCTTTATCTATAGCTTTCTAATTTCGTTAACCTCAACCTTAGCCTTATTATTATAACTAGAGGTATACTTCTTCCCCTTCTAGCTTAGTATAATGAGAGCTAACGAGAAGGTGAAGTTCTGGAGGCTGTTAGTAATAGGTATACCACTCAGTAGGGCAACTAACAGAGGTTTTATCTACTTCTTAAATAGGTTAAGTATACTCACTACCTAGTTGCTTTCGGTCGAGCGGATCTAGTATATCTTATTAATAATAATAAAGTCTTAATATAAGGCGCTACTTATAGTAAACTATATATTTCTACTATCTATTATAGGGAGCTTTAGTGTTAATAGGAACTTATTATACTAGCTGGTGGAGTGTTATATAATAGACTGTAATACTACTAGGAATAGATATAAAAGCTTCATATCTTCAGGCTCCTTATTAGGAATAAAGATAATCCTGTTACTAATATCACTAATAATATTAATAAGGTTTTTCTCTAAGAAGGATTCTATCGCAACCTTATAGTTTATATTAACCTTATAGCTAACTTACTATATAATATTAGTTTTTATTAGTTTAGTCAGGCGGCAGTTCTAATTAACTTACTCTACTAGTATAAGCTTCTTATCCCAGGATACTATACGTATACTGTTACACATTAGGAACTTTTCGGCTATCTTAATAATAAAGGTAGACGTAAAGAAGGCCTCAGCTGAACCTATTACCTCTAATACCAGGGAGGCTAAAGTAATAATAAGGATATCTATAGTAATAGTTAATATTGCGATCTTATATATAAGGTTCTACTTATTATAAGGGTATAGTAGTTAGCTATATATTTAGCCTTACTTATATATAGGATACTTACTATTATACTAGCCTATATTACTTACGTTACTTGTGTTATCTGTATTCCTAGTGTGATAGGTAGCTAGAGTTTTCAGTATAGTAGTCTGTTGAAAAACTAGAGCGATCACTTAGTATATCCTAATCTTATTTAGACTAACTGTAAGGATAAAAAGTATACTATATTACTTAATAGTAGGATTTAGGTTAGTAATAAGCTTAAAGAAGTAGAAGATATATACCATCTAGTAACCTAAGAGGGTCTATTTAGCATCTAGAATATAGATACTATCTCTAGGTATAAGAACCTTATTACTAAGCTTATAGTTAAAGAAGATATAGGTTTCCAGCTATAAGTAGTTATTAATATTAGTATTCACTATCTTCACTAACTTTACTGCAGTCTTATTATTAAGGTTATTATTATTATCGTCGTCGTTATTATTATTATTATGAAAGAGGTCTAATAACATTAGTATAGATACAGCTTTAAGTAACTTAGGGATAGACGCCATATTAATACTGTTAGTAATAGTAAGATTAATTATGTCTAAGTTTATATAATAATCCACTTTAGAGAAGAACTTATAGTTATCTAGGAAAAACTTACTATCTTACAGCTCCTAAGCTATAGTATACCTCTAGCTACTTACTGTATCCTCTATTGATTTACTAACTAGGGATAATATCTTTCTAATTACTATATAGAATTTACCCTTATATCTTATAATATTATTGCTGATAATAATGTCGTTGCAGGTTAGAGTGGTAAAGAAGATACTATTCTGTAGGTTAAAGTGAGAATAGTAGGATATGATTATTATAAACTTATCTTAGGAGAATTTAGTGGAAAGTAGGGAATAGTATAGATAGGTATTATAGAAGCTTAGGTTCATTAACAAGCTATATATTATATAGACTAGAAGTTTATATCTCTCTTTAGGCTAAGTTATAACCTAGCTATCCATAATATAGTAGGTTATATAAAGCAGAATCTCTTATTCGATATCCTCCTATAATATAGATTAGTAGCTACTCTATAGATAGAAGTAAGGTAAACCTATAGTGCTTATAGTATATAGTATAGTAAGTAGGCTACTAATCAGCAGATACCTTAAAGCTGACGAGGAGGCTAACGACTGTAAATATTTAGCTATACTACTGGGAGTATTATGTAGTGGCAATTCTTCATAACGTTAGCGTAAATCTATACTATTTATAGTTACTAATCAGTAGAATACTTATCCTCACGAAGGATAGTAGTCTATTACTAGTCTTATTTTTCCCTACTAGAGTAGGATCTACTAGCTATACAACCAGGCAATTCATTATCTCATTATATTATAAAGTAGCAGAAGAGGATTAATCATTAGAGTAGTTAAAGAGGAATAGCAGAAGAAAAATAAAAATAATTAATACTTATAGTTATTAACGTAGGAAGGATAAAAGGATAGAATATCCAAAAAGGAAGTAAGAAAACTATTCTTTACTTATAGTATAAAAGTAAAAAGAGAGATAAGTAACTAGTAGTATTCAGACTAGTAATATATTAAATAGAAAGTATTCTAGTGGGGAGAAGGTTAAGAGACAGCAGAGGGTAGATATAAAAAAGATAAATACTTTATTTACACTATCTACCTCCTTCCTTATCTACTCACTTATTATTTAATATTAAGGTTATAAATAGTAGACTCTATAACTTCCAGTAGGTAAGTTCTTAAATCTTTTCCTCTTATAACTAAAAAAATTAAAAATTAAAACTATATCCTCTTATTTTCTTTCAATATAGTATTTATTCTATTTAAATATACCTTTTCTACTTTTTATAACTAATCTTCCTACCTACTTTCGATACGTTAGTAAGTGCAGATAGCTACAAATTAGTAGTGTTAGTAGTAAGCGTGACACGTTACGTTCCCCCCTCCGAAACGCAGGAGGAGCAGCTACTAGCGTAACCGTTAGTATATAGGTATCTTTTCGTATTATATATAGAGACTAAGAAGAGAATTTACCTACTTTATTAAAACTTAGGCAAGCTAATTAGTCTCCTCATCTATCTTAATAATATTATCTTTATTAACAGTCTTACTAACTTTACTTATAGTAGCTACAGGCTGCAGCCTGCATAATTATTTATACTTAACATGTAGTTAGTCTTAAAACTTATGCCCGTCTGCTATTAATCTCTAGTATTTGAGAATTTATACTTATTACAGTCTTATTACTGAAGTAATTAACCAGACTTCAGTAGCCGCTTAAGTAATTAAAATACTCCTATATGCTCTTCCCTAATAGTATTATTATTAAAGTCTGCAATAGAGACTTAACCTATCTAATTCTAGATACTAAATATAGCCACTAGCGCGACTGTCGCTACGTAAGTACCTTCCATATTATACATAGAAACTAAAAAGGAGAGTTTACCTACTTAAATAAAACTTAAATAAGTTACTTAATCCCCTAGTCTATCTTACTTTTATATATATATATATATATATATATATATATCTATTTTATATAATATACTATTTTTATTAATAGCCTTACTAATATTACTTATAGTAACTATATAGTTATTCTCACTTAATTAGATTTTATTAACTACTTAAGTAATAATAATCTAAATACTCTTATCCACTCTCCTAACAGTATTATTATTAAAGTCTGTAAGAAAAACTTAACCTATCCAACCCTAGACGCTAAAGATAGCTATAAACACAACTATTCACCTTTAATATGTAGATATACTTTCTATATTAGATATAGAGACTAAGAAGGAAACAGGCCCACTTAACTAAAACTTAAGTATATTAATTAGCCTCCTAGTCTATCTTACTTTTACTTATAAATACCTATTTTATATAGAATATTATCTTTATAGATAGTCTTACTAATCTCCCTTATAATAAAGCTATATAATCCTTCTTGCTCGACGTATAGCCAGTCTCAGAATTTATACTATCTACTATCTACTATCTACTATCAACTTTTAGTCTTTATTTAAAAATATATTTTATAGTTTTATTACTAAGACGCTTAACTATACTTTATCAGCTACTAGCATAATAGTTAAAGTAGGTACTCCCTATCCAGCCCTACTATAGTATTATACAGAAAATATCATTAAAGTCTGTAATACAGACCTAACCTATCCAGCCCTAGACGCCTAAGCTAGCTGCAAGCGTGCACACGCAACTATTAGTATATAGACGCCTTCTATATTAGATATAAAAACAGTATTAAGATAGACCCACTCAACCTAAATATAAGTAAGATAGTTAGTTTCCTAGTCTATCTTAATACTATCGCTATTAATAACCTTACTAATCCTCACTTGTAGTTACTCTCACTCTTAATATATAGTCAGTCTTGCAACTTATACTACCTACTACCAGCCTTAAGTATCTAAGAACATTTCACAGTCTTATTAGTTATATTAAAATGTAGAGATACTTGAAAGAACCTCAGGCTATATACAGAGAGGTAGTATATAAGAAAGTAACTTAGGGTTATTATATTAAATATATATAGCAGACCTAACCTAAAAAGTATTTATATCTATATAACTAGAGCTAAGTAAGATATATAGCCTATATTATAATATCACTTAAATATTTAACCAGATTACTAGATTCAATTAGCTACTTAGAATAATTAAGATATTCTTATCCACTCTCTCCTATATTATTATCTAAATATCATTAAAATCTATAATAGAAACTTAATATATTCAGAACCTAATTATATAGTAAAGGTAGCCACAGGCCTGCAGGCACGACTACCAGTACACAGATACCTTCCATATTAGAATATAGAGACGGAAAAGAGAATTTACCTACTAGATCCAAACACAAGCAGGATACAGATTTATCTCCTAATCTAACTTCTTCTAAAAGAAAAAGAAAAGTTACTATAATATAACTAGCAGCCTCACAGTTATAACTTATTCTTACTTAATATATAGTTAATCTAGAAACTTATACTACTTGCTACTTGCCACTTATTACTAACCTTAAGTATATAAGAACGCTTTATAGCCTCGGCAGTTTAAATACTTAACTAAATTCTATCGGCTGCCTAAATAATCAAAATACCCCTATCCACTCTCCCACAGTATCTCTAAATATTATTAAAACTTACTAGTAATAGTTACTTAAAGAGGATAGATAATTAGGAAGTTAGACTCCCCAAAGCGTAAGAAGCAGCTATAAGCGTAAGTATTAGTATATAGGTACCTTGTTAGTTACATACCCTACTAGGTTTCATTAGCTGCTTAAATAATTAAAATGCTCTCCTCCGCTCTCCTCCACTCTCCTACAGTATCTCTAAATATTATTAAAGCTCGCAATAGAAGCTTAGTCTATTCCAGTAGGGTGGGGGATCCTAATAATACTTACTTAGGAAGGATAGATAATAGTAAGTTTAGACTCCCTGAAACATAAGAGGTAGCTATAAATATACTTATAAGTTATAAACCTAAAGTTCCTCTAGGGGGGGGGCCCTTTTAACCTCTTTACACTATTCCTAACCCTTCCTCTATTCTATTTTCGCTATTAACGACATTTTTAATACGTTATAAATTCTCTTTATAAGTTCTCTATACCTCCCCTCTAAAATATAGAAAATAAAAAGAAAAAAGAAAAGAAAAATATTTTAACCCCACTGGTAACATTCTCTATATTATATATATTCTCAACTAAAAACGACCACTTTTACGTTTTTGGTATTTACATCTTAAGTGTTTCGTGACTTTTATCATACAATCCTTACTAGATATACCCTCCGTATAATGTATATTCTTTATTGAAAATAACCTTTTGCGTCTTAAGTGTTTACGTCTTCTATATTACTCATTTTCCTTTACCAGACTCTTAATATCAGTATATACTTCCCAACTTCTTTCATAAAGAGTCTTAAGTCCTGAGGCTCTCTATAATAAATACTCCACTATTAACCCTAAGAAAGCTAATTCTAAGTCTTCCCGATAACCTCTACCGTAAGGCCGATACCTATTAATTCTAGTATTAAATACTGAACTCTTTTAGACCTCAAAAAGGACCGATACTACTATGCTACTATACTACTATACTACTATACTACTATGTTACTATATTACTATACTACTATACTACTATGCTACTGTGGCAGTATATAATAAATAAGAAGTACCACTTTAAAGACTGTAGCAGCTTAAAAGGTATAACTATCTTAAACTACTAATTAAAATATCGTGGAACTAATTTACTTCTTCCTACCTATCTATATTATCTATCAGTCTACGTTACTATTTCACCTTACTTTATCTTTAATTTATCCTCTAGGTTATAACTAGCAGACCCCACAACTTCTATAACACAGGACTGACCCTCTATATACTAAATATCCTCCCTTCCTATACTTAAATAAGCTAATAATAATATAGAAAGAGAGGAATTACGTTTAGTAGAAAGTAGTATAGAGAGGGGTGGAGTTTTTTCCTCAGCTTATTAGAGATAAAAGAGGAAAGATAGTAGATAATATATATAATTACACTATTATTTAACTATTTCGCTAAATATAAACCTCCACTATAAGAGCTACCTAGATAACTATCAGCCGAAGATAAAGAAGATGGTCACTAGATACAGGTTAAATATTAATAAACGACTATTATATCGAAGTATAATCGTGATATGTTAGTCCTGCCAGACCAGATAAAGTAAGCTATTACATACGAATATAGTAACTTATATTCACTCTGCTAGACTATACTTTTTTATAGTATTAATAATAACCATACAGTAGGTAAACGGTCACGCTATTCTGCCTATTCGTTCCCTAGTCTAATAAGGATTCCTATTATATAGAGAAAAGCTAGTTAAGCATAATCTAGAAACAGCCTAGTTTAGTTCTACCTTCCCTTTCTATCTATTTTACAGTTAGGCAGTAATGTATAATTATAGTTAAAACTTTCTCTCCTTATATAATATAACTTTACTACTTCTCCCCTCTCTAAATCTACCTCCTAATTCTTAATAGATCCCAATAACTACTACTAACACCCTACTCTCCCTCTCTCAGCATTATAGCCACTAATAACTATAAGTTTATTATCAGCTATATACTTAATATTAACATTATTAATAATAACATCATCCTGTCGACAGTTACTAATAGCTTTAAAGCTTACGCCCGGGCGGATACTAATAACCCCCCAGTTCTTATATATATACTACCTAACGTCGAGAACCTTAAAGTTATACTTAATAACTAAGACTCAATTGGATATAATAAGCTTTTCTTCTATTTCTACGAAACTATTAGTAATATTATCGAGATTCCGTAAGATACCCTAATCCTAATAGCTACCAGTTAGAATATTAAAAACTAGGTAAACAGTCTAGATAGTAAGAAAATAAAAGTAGTAATTCTAACTATTCCTAGCTTTCTATATAGTCGCTGATATTATTATAGTTATATAGAATAATAGCTCCATTATCGTGATGATATACAGTTCGGTTGAGGCTGTACCCAGCTAGGCGTCTGTAGACCTAGCGTTAAGGCTATCGACAATTAATAATAACTCAAATTACCAGATTTAGAGTCTATCTATTATAGTTTAAGATAACTATCTACTTAACTAACACTAAAATTAATTCTATATCCTTACAAACTTTACTATACTACTTAAGAACTATATACTATATCTACACTATAGTCTTTATCCTAACTATATAACTTACTATATAATTATATATATACCAGTACTAATAACTAAAACCTGACCCTATAGTTAAAAATAATATAGAAATAAGGAGGTATTATAACTATTATATTAAATATAATACCTCCACCCCCCCAGGCACACTATAATACTATACCCCACGTATATAGATATAGTATACATATACAGATATAATACATAGCTAAGAGTATAAGATATTTAGTTACTATCCTATCAACATCGATATATTACTACTACTAATAGTCAATACTGCTGCATCCACAGACTCTACCTACCTACTTTACAGTCTTAATATATAGAGTAAGAAGCTTCTACATAAATCAGGCAGATAACCTTTAAGCTAGATAGATATATCTATCTTAAGCTAACTAATAAGCTAGTATAAGATAATTAGTCTAACTATCATATTAGCTAACCTCTAATAGTAACTTATACTATATAGTAGGACTACTATATTATATATAATATTACAGACTGGAACTATATAAATAGATATTTAAATAGATAGAGATCTTATATCTACCTACCTATTAGTAGCTACCTGCCTCTCTCTAGTTTACTATATAGTTATTCCTCTCTATCTTACTTACTTATCTCTAAACTGGAGGATAAATTAGTTATTCCTCTCTATCTCACCTGTTTATCTCTAAACTAGAGGATTAATTAGTTATTTACTAGATAAACTCAGCAGTAAACATTATAGCCACCTAGGGAGTAAGTAAGTATAATAAAAGATAAAGGGGAGATAAGTAGAGAGGATATAAAATAAATAAGGAGGAGAGGAAAGAGATAGAGAAAGAAGAAGAAATACAGAAGATAGCTAGAAGATAATATATTCTTATATTCTATTATAATAGTATCTATATTATAATAGCAGTTTCCCCCTCTCGCTGTAACTACACTAGTAATAACTATACTAATAATAACTAGCCTAAATACTACCTTCTCTATTAACTCTACTATACTACTTAGTTTTATAGAAAGAGTAGAACCTATAGAAGGAGTGTAAATAATAATAAGAGGTTTCTCAACTTATTATCTAATATAATAATCTCCCCACTTTCCCTATTAGATATTAAGACTAATAAAAGTAATAGTTTACTAATACTAGAAATAGCTAGAGGCTGTATCTTTCCTCTATCTTAATATAGGATATCTTATTTATACTGATTATTATCCTCCTTCTCTTATTTTCTCCTTCTCGCTTTTCCTCACTTTTCCTCTCACCTTTCTTTCCCTCTTTCTCTCTTTCTCTCTTGCTTTCTTTTCTTTTTTTTTTTTTTTTTTTTTTTTTTTTTTTTTTTTTTTTTTTTTTGCTGTTCTTCTTCTTTTTTAGTATTTTCCTCCCCCCCCTCTGCGTTTTATCCTTAGACTGCTTTCTGTCTCTTAAGTATTATCTAACCTGCAAATAAGCTAATAAGGTACCTAAACCTACATCTCTACTATTTTATATCACTCCAGACCTTAACTACCTATATACCTAAATACCTATCTACCTACCAGCCCTACTTTATAAAACCTACTAAATTAGGTAGAATAACTAGCTAGTATAGAGGTAAGCCTCCAGATGATAGTCTAACTAATAATAGATAATCCTTAGCTATATTATCAAAAGTTATATATAGTATACCCCCCAAGCTGCTCCTTAAGATCCTAAATTAGATAAGTAAGAGGACCAACCTCTAAAGCTACTTCTGAGTCAGTAGAATATAGTATAATATAGCTAGGCTACTTATATAGATATCAGCCACTATCTATAATATATATAAGCTTAAGGAAGCTAAAGACTATAGCCTTTATGCTACTTAGTATGTAAGTTTTATCAGTATCATCCACACTATAGAGATATAGTGGGACTTAGTATGCTGCAGTATCTACATCCAAGTAAAAACTAATATTAATATTAATTAACTCTGGGAGTGGGATAGAGCAGTAAGAGGAGGAGGAGGGGAGGTAGGAGGAAGTTTTATTCTATATAGTAACTTCCTACAGTTTCCAAACCTTATAAGTATACAGATTAGTATATATACTATCCTATCTGCTAACGACTATTATAGCTAGAAACTACTAGATTCTATCTTCTATAAAGCTCTAAACTTTATTAATATATAAATAGTATAGAATCTAATATCCTTCCCTAGTAAATAGTTAGCTACTAATTAGAATATAAGCCTGCTTATATATACTATACGCCACATCTACCTACTAATATAACTATCTATAATAGTGAATAGAAGTATCTATCTTAGTATACTAGCAGGATTGCTGCTTATTTAGACACTTCGTTTTATCACTCTTAACTACTTCTGCAGCTTCTACTATCTCCCCTATAGTGAGTATAGCAGTAGGAACTTAGTGCCGCTAGGTATAATACTTATACTGTTGCAGCTTCCGCACCTTAAGTGCCTAACTATTAATAACTGGGTGGATAGGGAGAGCCTCACCTACTAACCTACCTACGTATAGGAGGTACTAAAATAGGATAGGCTAGATAGCTATAGCGAGTAATACTACTATATAGAGGTGGGTGATAATTACCCTATCACCTATATGCTATTCCCCGTCCTTACTAAGCTCCAGCTGTAGCTATCTAATAACGAGGCAATCTGTATTATATCCAGAATAATGCAGCTTACAATACTAATACTAAACCTCAGCTGCGTAACTTTTAGATTTTCTATTATAATACTCTTACGTAAGCTTACCTAACTAATCCACCTTAAGCTATATAACGTAAGGTAACTTATATTATCTATATATATAAACCTCTTATACCTTACTGCTAAAATAATGGAACTGTGGGAATATTATGTTAATAGTCTGAATAGACTTAACGTCTACACTAAAATATATATTATAGTTATCTGTTAACAATATCCTATACTTAAGATACTTCAATATGATACTATCCTCTATATTAATATACTATATTAGCAGCTAGGCTGTAACCTCTATCTACTAAGTAACTTAAAGACTCTATACTTCTATACTCTTATATTATATTATACTGAAGATAGGGCAATAGTATAGTTACAGGGTAGCTACTATATCCTTATTTCAGGCACCAGGCTGGAGATCTTAATATTATCTATATTACTATCTATCTCGTGGGAGTGGAAGATAAATAAGTTTATCTCTAAGTTATACTAATTAGAACTCTTACCCCTATTACTATTAGAGGAGGTAATAAAGGAGATATAATATAGAAGGGGTAGTTTGGATAGTGTAGTCACCACTAAGATAGAACCGGGAGGGGAGGAGATAGATAAAATAGTTACTATTCCTTAAGATAACTATATCGTAAGAATAATAGTATAAAATAGAGGAGAAAAAGAAAGATAAATTCCTAAGTTAAAAATAAGAATACTAAAAAAAAAAACAAAAAAAAAAAAAATAATAAAAAGAAAATCAAAAGAATACTTAAAAAAGAAGATATAAAATAAGGAATAAGAAAGTGGAAAATGAGGCTGAGACTAGAATATAAAACTATATTGGGGAGGGAAAAGAAAGGAAAAAGAAAAAAAAAAAAAAAAAAAAAAAAAGAAAGAAAGGGATACTTTCATCTATAAAACCCACTTTAACGCCTGCTAGATAGGTATAAGTTAACTATTACTAAATTCAGTTTTAGTTATAATATCCTTCTCTCCCTAGTAAATAAGTTAATAAACTCCTCAGAAGTGTATCCTGGAAGAATATACTATACTGATAATTATAAGTAGTATAGAATAGGATATTATATAGTTTTAAATAATACTATAAACTATATATCCTATAGAATATACTTTACGGACCCTAGGAAGCTTCTGGGGCTAATATAAATATTAAATATAGAATCTTCTATATAGTTATATCCTAGTGATAAAATATAGCAGATATGCAGTACTACTTTTAATAATTAACTACCATAACAGGCAAAAAGTCCACATATCGCATAAGTATCCTGCAAAATGGATACTATAGTCTTAATTGATAAATAAAACTGACGATTATAGTGGATAGGTTTGAATAAATAATTCTACTGAAAGATAAACCTGAAAGTAACTTCTACCGAAAGTGTGGAAGTTTTATTAAACTAGAGGATATCCCCAGCTGATAAATAGAGATATTATAGTTACCATTCTCACATCTTCAACATAATATAATATAATAACTATAACTAGCTAACTTACTTCAGTAATTAATAATTAACGAATTTGCAGAACTCTGATAGATATAAAAGAATAAGAACTAACGATACTAAGTTTTAGACTGAAAGGTTCCTAGCTAAACTTCTTACCCCAAGAATACTAGCCTGAAGTTACAATATTCGCAAACGAGAAATTCTTAACTATCTATATAATAGCTAATAATATAGAAAGCACCCCCACCCCCAAATAGGTGGTATGGTTTTCCCACTTATTAATTAGAGAGGAACTAATAGAAAGTCTCAACGAGGAAATCACAAGGACGTAGAAAAATCTAAACTACTAAAGTAACTTAGAAGACTGAAGAATAAGCTGAAACTTATATATATAAATACTCTCTAGTATAATGTAATAGGGACTGAATACTATTAAGTAGGGCCTTATAACCCCTATATAATCGTAGCTAGAATATTAACTATTATTAAGTAATAAAATCAAGCGAATTATTAATAACTTAGAGGCTATTGTAATTTGTTACTTTATATCTTTTTTCCCTTTTGAGAACTTAGTTTCTTCTTCTACTATACTCCTCTACAGCTAGGTTGCTGCATTATACCTTATAGTGTGGATAGTACTGAGGAAATCCTTATAATCTATCTAGATACTATCTAACTAACTTTATAGAAATCTTAATTACTATCTACTCTATAATAATATATATCTTAGATTCTATATTCTGTTAAATAGATAGATAATTTATCGCTGAGAAGATATACTCTATCTCCAGGTCTGACTTAGAGTATACTAAATATATCTATCCTAATTCCAGACTTAGTATCTATAATTATACTGAATCTAACTAGATAGCTTTAAGCATTCTCTATTAATAAAGAGATATCAGCTTCAACATCTGAAACTTAGAATATTAAGATAATAATAACTCTAGGTATTTTTAAACACTAGGAATTTAATATAATAGACAGAATAAGATTTTATAGTAATAGAAAAAGCTTATCTTCTATAGAATATCTCAATATAATTAAGGTGAGGGTATATTACCTTCTTATAATAAATAAGACTAAGTTAAGTTACCAGTATATTACTTACTTCAGAGAGAGCTTCTAAGGAGATATAAAGAAATAGTAAGATAAGTAGGTTCTAGAAGATAGATAGGATTAGGAAAGGATCTCAGTAGTTTTCACTACTAATTAAGTATCCTGAAGAGTAGGAATCTAATAAAGTTAATACTTTCATATTATCTGAAGTTCTTAACTTTATAAGGAAGGCGGGTGAGATAATCCCTATATACCTAAAGTAAGCTTGTAAGTTAGATACTAAGATTCCGACAAAGTACTTAATTAAGCTAGTATGCTGAACCCTGCTGTGTATACGTAACGGCGAGAAGGATAAGACTTTTCAAAACTAAGTATGTAACTGTCTATATATAGATAAGAAGGTTAAGTAGTATACTAATATTCTGGTCGATAATCTGACTTTAGAAAAGCTTTATACTTATATTAAGACCTACTATAACCTAACTATAATTAAATCTGAAGATACAGATTCGGATAATAATAATAGTAACCTTACTTACTTTAAGAAGATATAGCTTCAGATAGTAAAGCGATAGGAGAAAATATAGAAGGAAATATATAAATCCCTAGGGAGTTAATATCACTATGCAGAAAGTATGAGAAGAGGGATATACTTATCAAATATCTAATAATAAACTTTATAATAACTTATCAGGCTAGTGTAATGCTATCCCAGATAAGCTATATTAGTATTTCAACTGCGGAGAATAGGGATACTAAGTTTCTACTTATCCTAAAGATTATAAAAGTAGTAGAAATTAGAATACTAATAAGGAGAAATAGGAGAAAAATAAAGTTAAAATACTAAAGATAAGAAAGGAATAGTTTAGAAAAGCTGCTAACTTCATATTCAGCTAAGTCTTAATTATATAGAGAGATAGCTAGAACTCGGGCGAAATTACAGAGATTAATAATAATAACTAAGTAGTTTTAATTAATAGTATTCAAACTTATAAAATATTTAAGACAATTCTGCCTATTATTTACCGTAAGAAAGCTAGTAAAACTACTACTTATAATAATATAATATCCCCTATTAAGATTTAGACTACTTCTATCCTATATACTAGATAAGAAGATCTTACTGATAATAATAATATAGAAGTAAATATTGTAACTAGAGAACTAGCCTAGCGAAAAGAGAAAACCTAACTAGCTGGAAGAATTTATAGACTACTAGATAATAGTCTGAGGAAGGATCACTAATTAAATAGTAAAAGAAATAACTAACGTCGTAGTAAGATAAGCTGCGACGTAGTGGAGATAGAGAAGAGAACTATACTAGAGTTAAGATCTACTTATGCTCAGGCTGAACGTAATACACCCCGAGGGGATAATAATACTAATATAGAAAACATTAAACCTGATATTATTAATATAGATAAAGAGGAAGCTAGATAACGGGTGGAATACCTTACTAATACTAACTATAAAAGAGTCCTATAGCTTTAATAAGGCTCTACTAATAGTAATAACTTCTCCACTATAGTTATCAAAAACATATAAGAATAGAATACTGAAAGATATATAGACTACTAAAATATATAAAATACCTAGGTTTGATATCAGTAAAGTGTTAGCTGACATAACTTACAACCTATCTATACTATAGTTACTATAGATTAGCCCCCCAGTTTCGCTCTAACTTTAATTAGCTAATTCAGACAGAAGAAAGCTTAAAGAGAGGAAAGGCGAAAGTATAGCAGCTAAGCTATTATATTAGCCTGATTACTAATAGCTAAATAAAGAAGAATAAAGCTGCAGATATTAATAGAGACAAAACTCCCTATATTTAATATTATATAACCCTATTAACTCAGGAGTACCTATAACGCTAGATTATATCGACAGAAAAAATCGAGGATATTAAGACTAAAATAATCCTGCTAGACTCCAGATCGACACATAACATTATTAATTCCAACTTCCTCGACAAACACAAACTACCTATCGTTGAAATAAAGAAACTAATAATAATAAAGCTAGCCGATAGGAAGATAACCTCTATTTAATACTTCAGCTTATTTAAGGTTCTTATTAGGAGAATCGAAAGTGTCATGCAAGCTTATATCCTTAAGTATTATAATGAATAAGACTTACTACTTAGGAAGGTAGTGGCACTAAAGAATAGGTATGGTAGTTAACTATAAGAAAGAAGTTATACATATACGTAGAACTAACAGTAGAAAAGCTGAAGTATAAATTAAGTCCTCACTGAAAATACTTAAGATATAGCAAGATATCAAAAAGTATAACCGTAAATATCACAGCAAGCAAAATAATAAAAATTTAAGTGACGATAATAATAAGGTAATTATACGGGAACTTAAAGAGCGTCTGAAGATATAGTATAAGAAGCTCTAGAAGCTCCTTAGTAACTTAAAAAAAAAAAAAAAAAAAAACACTAACTCCCCAGCATAATATCTAGAAGGTTACTAAACTACCCCACCATCTCACCAGAATATAAGCAGACTGCAGCCTACTAATAAATATACTATTATACTATAAATATAAATTTACTAAATATACAGAAACAAAGGACGCAAAAAAGAGCTCCTTATATTACAAACTATTAGCTTAAGACAGTATAACCTAACATACTATTTTGACCGACCACACTTTCTATACTACACTTAATAGTATTACAATACTGCTGACGATAGTAGCTGACCCAAATCATACGTCAACAATAATAACATCAGAAGCCCAAAGCGACATAATATTATATTCTAAACGAACAGAATAAACTATAAATATGAAAGATAATAATAAAACAGAAAATAATATAAAACTAAAGGAAAATGTTGTAAATAACAGATACGTATTAACGACTGGTATCTATCTATAATATATTCTTCCCCACACTTAAGGAAAATATTAAGAAGCTTTTTCTCGCGGATAAAGATACTGTAAATACTGTAAACCTTTCGAAATATTAATAGTATATAACAACTATCAAAATAACTAACACCTTTCCACACTAAGAATACTAAACTAATTTTGCGAGAGAAGTTACTAAATATAAAATATAGAAAGCCTACTAAAGAAGTTACTACTCTATACTATAACGATACTTCTAATTATAGTGAAGTTATTCCAGCGTAGGGAAAATATAATAATAGTAGATTATGGAGCGACTATAACAGAATATAGAGGGAGAGAGGGATAACTAACCTACCTAAAAGATACTGTCAGACAAGCGATACAGACCTGCATCTAGAGCCTTAAGGATAAACAATAACAACCTGAATGTTGCGAAAATAATAGAAACAGGAGAAGCTTCAATATACTAACTAAGAATTATATAGAAAGTCTATAGTCTCGTAGAGAATGAATTTATTCTGGAAATTTAGCTTTCTATAAATAGAAGACTTAACTTAGGATTAATAAGTTTACTGGAGGGAAAACTGAAGAACTTAAAATTAACCCAGGAGGAATCTAAGGAACCACATAAGGAAATTAATAGAAAGTAAGATACTAAGAATAGAGGAATACTGAAACATCCTAACCTAATATAGATAGTATACTACTAAATTATATTAATAATTATAAAATACTAAAGTGAAAGAAGAAATATAATATAATATTTTAGAGCTAGTTTTACAGAAGGGTGAAAGTAATAAGAAACCTAGAGGCAGATAATAGGTAACTCCCACAAATTAATAATATATATACTATCCTTAGTAAGTAAAGAATTAAACCTAGTGTAGCTTACTGGAAGTATAAGAAGACAGAAAAACTATAGGATAATATAACTAATAAAGATAATTTCTCAGAAGAAAAGCTTAAACTTAATAGAGACGACTCTGAAGATCCTAACTGGATAGAGCTTAACCCTGAGGATACTGGAGAGATATTCTACTGCTAGTTATATAAGGTAACCTGAAGCTAGAAAGATCTAATATATCTAGATGAGGAGAATAGATAACTACTGAGGAATAGTATAACGTCTATACTATTAATAAATAAGCTAGACTTTCTTGATAACCTATTAGAAAAAGAAAAGATACTTACCTTCCGGGAAATAACTAATACTGCTGAAGATATTATTAATATTTAGTTTGACGCCTCTGATATTTATATTAGTAATATAGTAGAAACTCTAGAGTAGTGAGTGAAGGTTAAAAGATTCTGCTACACTTTTAAAGATTACTTCATTAAGATCCTGGCGGAAATTATACAGATAAACCTTATAGAGTATACTATTAACCTACTACCTGGAACTATTCTCAAGATCAGAAAGTAAATAAAGTATACCAGAATTAAGAAGGTATTTATAGTAATTACTTTTCTAGAGATAGAGAAGGTTTCTATCGTCTATTAACCTCATAGGAATTAAGAGTGGGGTATAAATATATTATTCTGAAAATATATCAACAAACCTAGAGTGCAGAGAATTATCTATAATTTCTAATTTATAAATAGTAATATATCAAAGTTTACTTATCTCTATTATAACTTTAAGACTAATATAGATTCTATTTTTTACAGCTAACTAAGAATATACAGTCTAACTAACATATTGAATAAGTTTTAGGGATATACTAATCCGAGAGAGTAATAAGTATAAGGTAGCTATTATTAGACCTAATAGTATATATGAGTATATTAGAATAGTGTAAGGTCTCATAGAAGCTTTATCTACTTACGTGAGATTTAGTAATATTATTTTTAGATTTTACTATATTGACAGTAAGTATATCCCCTCTCTAATAGGATACCTTCTATACTTTAATACTAGTTTATTTATTTATATTAATAACTATAACTATATATTAGAAACTTTCGATAATTACTTTTACTTTCTATATTACTACTACTTCCTAAAGGTAGCGTAGATACTAATCCCGCCATATAGAAAAAAAGATATAGCTTTTTATAGATAAGCTTAAGTCTGTAGGTTTTAAGATTACTAATAGGAAAGTGTAACTATCAATCTAATACTGCGAGAAATTTATAAGGTAGAAGGAAAAATTCAATAAGACACCACCGCAATTATAGGATAAACTCTCAGGACTAATCTACCTCACAGCTTTCATATAAAAATTTATACCTAGTAGAGCGAAACTTAATATCATTCTCAAAACTGCATTCTTTAAGGAGACGCAGAAATAAATAAAAACAGGCAGAAAAAGTATGCAGTATAAATAGATATCCTAAGAAAAGCTACAGTAGATATAAGAGTATTGTAATATACTGAATATGCTGTATGATACAGCTTAAAATAACGTGACGCACGAAGTAAGCTTAACTATATAATTCCACCTTACTACTGACGTAAGTATTCACACAACAGGCGCCATCCTGATGCAATTCCCAGATAATATTGCAACTAGCATAATAATTATTAATGCTAATTTTAAGAGGGTATTACTAATTATATAGATATTATTCTAACTATCTAACTAAAAAAAGAGATACTTAATTTTAGTAAAAAAGATAATTACTATTATAAGAACTTTAGAAGAAGTATAATAATTAGTTAACGTAAGTCTGTATCTTATTATTATGTATACTAATTACTAAAGTATAACTTAGATGATAAATAATTACGATGAAGTATATAGGAAAGTAGTGAAGTAGATTAAGAAGCTTACTGAGAGTAATATCTTATATATATATAGATCTAATATAAGTAAAGTTATTAAAATTACAGACAGATTAAATAAACTGTATATATATCTGCAGGATAAGTTATAACTAATTAGGGAATAACTTACTTTCGAAGCTGAGGTTTAGAATTGCTAACTTATACTTAATACTAATATCTAGTATCGGTCAGGCTATAACTAATTAAGGAATAACTTACTTTTAAAGCTGAAGTTTGGAATTACTAACTTATACTTAATACTAATATCTAGTATCAGTCAGACTTATAAGATACAGAAGAAGGGCACTAAGGTAATAAGGAATAAGAAAAAAATATACTAGAAACCTTACAAGCGAATCTGGAAGACAATATAAATAGTATATAAATATATATTTAATAGAACTATTCCCAGCTAATCTTACCCTTCCAAAAAGTGATAATCTATAAGGAAGACTAAGAAGCTCTAAGATAAAAACTACTATCTGAGTAAGGACTACTAGATTAATATAGAGATATTATACTGATATTTATTAAGGGAAAAAATACTATTAAGGAATAGATGAGAAATTACTTAAGATTAGTTGGAAGATAAATACTATCCTTCCGTATATATAACTTCTAACTAGAGTATACTGAAAGAGATAATAGTCTAGTAATATATATTACCTATAAGAATATACTAAAGGTATTATAGAAAGTTTATAATAAGAGAGGATATTTCAGAAAGCTAATAATAATAGCTATTCAGAAAGGAAGGTTTTACTAGCTAGTATCGAGAGTGTAGGATATTATAGAATATTCACCTAAGATTCTATAGAGTATACTAATTATATAGACTTTAACTAAATTACAGTAGCTCTTAGAGGATTATAATATTTACATCCTAATTAATAGTAGCTATTAACTTTATAGGTAAGATTAAACTGATAGCTAAGGATAAATTAAAATATATCTTAATTAAAGTAAACTACTTTACTAGATATATTACCCTATAAGTATAGCTCTCACCTAAGCTGATACTGATTCAGTCTATAGTATCTGGGAATTTGTATGGTTACTATATTTTAGATAGCTTGAGGTAATCTACCCTGATAATAGATCCCACTTTAATAATATAAAGTTCTATATTCTTACGAAATATTATGAAGCTTGAGTGATTAATCTATAAACTTATTATGTATCCACAGTTAATAGAGATTATTAAGTAAGTTATTAAGATTTTGTCTGACTTAATAAGAAAATAGATATAGATAGTTAATATCTAGAAACAGATAATATAGTATAAGAAAGTACCTGACTAGACATACGCTATCAACTCACAATATATACAGAATATCAGCATCTCTCCTAATATAATAATAATAAGTTATAACACTTTAAGGTTAGACGTAAGGATTAAGAATATTAACCTGATACTAGAACTTCCTAAAGACCTTAAGGGAGATATACAGAACTTATAATACTGAGACAGGAAATTAGCCTGATAGGAACTAAATTAGAGATCGCTGTAGTTAATTATATTAACACACGCAAAGAGACAAGAAGCTAACTACAGTATATATATATAGAGATAGTAGAACTAATTATTAAGTCCTTAATATAACCACGGGGCTTCCAGCTGGAAGAACTAGTCTACAAAAAGGAAAATAAGGATAGTAAGAATAAGTTAAAATTTAATTAAAGTTTTATAGAGTAGACTGAAGTAAGTTATTAACATTATTATAAAAGTGATATACTAAATTCTAGACCGAGATAAAAATAACGAAAGAAGGACCAGGAAGATCTATATATCCCACTTGAAGAAATACTACTTAAGACCTAAAAGACTTATTATCAGTCAACCACAATTCACTCCAAACTAAATACCTAACGCTATAAAGCGTATCTATAAATAAGATAAATAATATATGGGAGAAGCCTAATGTAGTATACCCCTGGGAGTGTAGGATATAGAATAGAGAGAATTAAGAAGAATATTAATAAGGAAATAAGGAGAGATTATAAAGTATTATGGAGGATAGAGATATCTTAGTGTTTTCTGAGTTGACTGGGTTAGTTAACTCTAGTCCCAGGTAGTCTGTAGATAACTAATATAACTAAGTAATCCTAATAAAAATAAACTTCCCTATATATATAGTAGAATATTAGCTATATTAGTTACGCCCGCTAAGTAATATACTTAGAAGATTTATAAACGTATTTTGTACGATTTTCAGACTTACGTATATTTATATCTACCTTTCCCCATAAAGTAAGAACTTATAGCCTATATTTATTAACTACTAATAGTAGCTCCACTTTTACTATATAACACTTTACCTACTAGGTTTCTGCTATTACTATATCCTACCAGTATAACTAAACTTATTAGTATATAATCTAAATAAAATATAATTATTATTATATTATATACTTTTTCTTTCCCTCTTTTTCCTTTCTTTTTCCTTCTCCACTATAACTACTAAAACCTAAATACTAACTATATAGTGTTGATATTCTTCTTAATAGTAGTTATGTTATTAATTATCCCTATTTTCTTCCCTAATATTCCCTCTCTGCTATATAATAAGTTTGTTGTATTATCGAACACTAGTATGCTATTAGTACTGCCACTAGGCTTCCGAGGTGATTACTACCTTATATCTACTGCAGTCGTAACTTAACGTTACTATATCTATAGTCCAGTATCCCACAGGTCAAGATTCGCACACATATAGCATACAGTAGCTACATACAGACTGATAGAAGTATTATAATATCCTATTATAGATAGAATACTATCTTTATCAACAGCCTTACTATACTAATCTCCCCTTATACCAACTGCAGCATAATTATCACCCAACATGAGGCTAGCCTCGAAACAGTAAACTAAGTATACTATAAATTTCTAAACTTTTAGTTTAATATTTAAGAATACTTATTATAGTCTCATCACTGAAACGCCCAACTGGACGCTTTATCAGCTGCCTCAGTAATAGGAGTACTTCTATCCGCTCTCCTAACAGCATTTATTATTAAAGTCTATAATAAAACCTCAATCTATCTAACCTTAGATACCTAACCTAACTATAAGTATACAGCCGTCAATATACAGACACCTTCTATATTAAATATAGAGACTAAGAAGAGAATAAACCTACTTAACCTAAATACAAGCAACCTACCTAACTAAGTAAGTAGTTAGTCTCCTAGTTTATTCTAACACTATCTCTATTAATAACCTTACTAATTATTACTTACAGTCACTCTCACTCTTAATATATAGTTAGCCTCACAACTTATACTACCTGCCGCCAGCCTTAAGTATCCGAGAACGTTTTATAGCCTCGTTAGTTATAGTAAAGCAAGTATAGAAACATACTCGAAAGAACCTTAAGCTATATATAGAGGATATATAAGGAAGTAACTTAAGGTTATTATATTAAGTATATATAGACAGGAAAAAAGCCTAATCTGAAAGATATTTATACCTAAGTGGTAATTAGAGCTAAGATAACTAAAAAGTGAGTTGCGGTCTTACGGAGTATAGTCTATATCACGATAATCAGTTAGATACTTAACTAGCTTCGATCAGCCACTTAAACAATTAAAGTGCTCTCTCGTCCGCTCTCCCCCATACTATCATCTAAATATCATCAAAGTCTACAATAAAGGAGACTAGTTTAATATATCTAAACCTATATAGCAAAAGTAGCTACAGCCTACAAACGTAGCTATTAGTATATAGTTTACCTTCTATATTAGATATAGAGATAGAGTCTTAAGAGTATATACTTACCTGCTTGATCCAGACATAAGTAAGATAGTTAAGACAGTTCAATATCTTAGTCTGCTTCCTTCTGAGGGTTATATATTATCTCTATCCGCTCTTAATATAGATATACTACTAAGTATGCTACTAAGTGGACTTTCCTACCTTAACTCCTACTACTTACAACCTATTATCAATAGTTATACCTTACTTATTTCTAAGATGTAAGTGAAACTCTAGCTTAGGAAAGACTATAAATAATACTTAATATTATCGCCTCTACTCCTAGTAAACTTAATATTAATAGTATCTCACACTTTCTAGGTACTAAATACTAATATTAGTATTATATAATAATGTAGGTTATTACTATATTATATTATCCTTATGACTAATAATATAGAGATCCTAAATATATCGATGTTGGAATATATATACCTATTAATACTAGTTTTTAGGGAGTAGCTTCCAGACCCCCCTTAGTAGTCTAACTTTACTATTATCTAGAAAGATATCCTATTATAGGCTATAGTCTTCCCGAAAGAACTTTTCATTTTTTTAATATTAAATATATAATTTCTATTATTAGTATTAATATAATATTTATTACTAAAATAGAATGCTACTAGGCTGCAAACTTTATTAAGGATAGGTAGGAAATTATAAAGTATATAGCTTTACTCCGTGAGATAGTAGTTGTTATTAAGGCTGGCTGTATAGAGTATTAGTCGCTCTAGTGTGATACTGTGGATTTACTTCGCTATATTAAGTATAATCTTATCTCCAGCCTTAACGTTAATGTTAATAGTATGGGAGTATAGTATGTTAATGATAGGCTATACTCCTCTAAGCTTGGCGGTGAGATAGAGAGCTGTTACGCCGTCTGGTTAGGTGGTATTTATATCTATGCCTGTTAGTATTAATATATTGAGGAGCTGCAGTATAATAGCGAACTTATATATAATAGTGTTGGCGTATTTCCTCTCGTTGTTATCTATTATATTCAGCAGGCTGTTCTGCTAGATCCTGATTGCGGTAAGTAATATGATGTGTGTGAGTGTATCTTCTGGCTGCTACAGTATAGTTGCGTGGGCGTCTGTATCTCTCTATAGTAGCTAGATAGTAAGGTGGAAGTTGCTACTTTGATATACTTTCAGTAGGGCTTCTTTGCCTTAGCTGGTTTAGTCTCTAACTTACGTAATGCTGTATATTAGTGTAGTATCTGCGACGATTATAGCTGTCCTGCTTATATATATTTAGTAGAGATTATGTAAGATAGAGAGCTGGTTTTTATTACTAGTATATAGTATTTTCTATTGACTAACTTAATATATTTATACTGATTAATATATATTTAGGCTGTAAATCTGCCTAGAGGCTTCTTATATAATTATCTAAATAGTGGCATTAGGCGAGTAATAATAGATTGCTATATATAGAGGTATTTTTAGTCTGTTTCTTACTCTAAACTCTACTGTCTCCTGGCTGCATCTTAATATATAGTTTTAATAGTGTATCTGCATATTAGTGTTAGTTATAGTTTCTATATTAATGAGATTCCGTATAAACTGTATGTGGCTCTATGTAGCTGTAGCGGCGAGTGGGGTATATCTGTGGAAGTTATTATATATTTTTGCGTGGGTTCCTAATAGGATTATATAGTTTCCTCTCACTGCGACGCTATAGTCTATAGTGTCTTAGTATACTAGCTAATAGATGTTAATATAGTCTGGATATTAATATAGCTAGCTGAGGGTGATATTAAAGAGTTCCCAGCCTCTTATAATAATAGTGAGAAATAGAGCTTAGCTGTTGTTGTTGTGGTGTAGGATAAGTCTGTAAATATCTATCTTATCTATATTACTTATTATTACTAACTGTATAAGATCTGTTATATTAAGTAATATGTAAATGAGATGTTTAAGTTTATAAGGAAGGCTATACTACCTATTTAGTATTACTTAGTTATTTATTTTACTGTTAGTAATAAGGAAGGTTAATTAAGATAGCTTATAGTGATAATAATAGTTTTATTTGAAATAGCTACTAATAGAAATAATAATATATAGTTCTAACTATTATAATATATCTTCTATAGTTATCTATCTGGAGTTTAAGTAGAAGTTACTTTATATCTTATTTAAGAATAGAATTAAATTATAAATAGTATATTTATTCTTATCTTTATTAAATAGTATATTTATTCTTACTTTTATTAGATAGTATACTTATTCCCACCTTTATTAAATAATATACCTTATTAATAATAATTTTTAGTAACCTAATAGTGAATATAGTTATACTAAAAACTGAGGACTGCTATATAGCTACTAGTAGAGCTTACTTATAATATACAAGTAATAAGGATAAGGAGGTTATTATTAAATCTCTTAGTTGAATATTATATAGATAGATATATTACTAGTAGTAGATAGATAGAGAATAATAGAAGATAGAATATAAGTATCGTAAGTATAAAAGTCTGTATCAAATAGTATATTAAGTATTATTCTGTATTATTTTCCTCCTGAGGGTAGTTTTACAGATAAGAAACGTCACTCGAAGCTATAGTAGTTAGCTAGTTTATATTATCTCTCCTATAATACTATAAGTTACTTATCTCTCTTACTCTAACTCTTATTAAACTTCCTCTTCTAAATTCTAATAGCATTAAGATTAACTTTCCTGATGTGGGAGTAGCTACCTCCTTAAAGTATTCTTTTTTTTTTCTTTTTTTTTTTTTTTTTTTCTTTCTCTGAGTTTCTTTTCGGATGCTGTATTAGCTTTTAACTACTTCTCTGCCTCCTCTAGTAGTATCTTTCTCTGCTGATAGGTAATTCTGCTAGTTAGGCTGATTAGAAAGCTGGATTTAACCTCTACTATCTTATAGAGAAAGTGATAAGCTCCTTAGATATATAGATCTACTATATAAACTCTAAATAACGTAAAATAAAATATTATATACTTTTATATTACACTCTATAGTATATATCTTATATAGATTGATAAAGTAGTAGTATATAATAATTTAAGTATAATAAGTATTATAGTATTCCTCTATATTAAAGTAGTGGTCGACAGACTTTAGTAGCCTCTAGAGCTGGTTTCCGACGATTATATTACATACAAGAGTCTTATTATCCGATATTATTCTCAGAAATAGTAACTTCCTAGTGGAACACTATAATGGAAATTGTAGTATTAACTCTAAAAGATAATATAAAAAGTAAGAAAAGCCTATATATATACTGAGTATCTTACGAAATAAACTCTAAATAATCTTAATTTAATAAATCTCTGGGATAGACTGCTACTATATATAGTAGTATATCTATATAATAATATTGTTTCTTTTTAATAGCTATAATAGTTTACGTTTCCTTTTTTCTTTTCTTTTTTTTTTTTCTTTTTCGTTTTTATGTGTGTATATATAGTCTCTATTGTAATAAAGACTAGGAGGAATAAGACTACCAGCTAGTATATATATATATTATATAAAAACTGAATATGGTGCTTAGGACGACGCTCTATAATAATAAAAACTGCAGACCTCGATAAAGAGAGGTTAGACTTCTGGTTTCGTTACTTTAGCGTATATTACTAGTTATTAACTATATAGACTTTTAGCTAAGGTATTTATATCTACTCTCTTTTACCTACTAGTTTACTACTACTGCTGCCTTCTGAATCCTGCTGATATACCCAGCTTACTAATATAGAATCTCAATAAATTATAATTATTATTATATTATATCTTTCCTCTCTTTTTTTTTTTCTCTTCTTCTCTACTGTAACTATTAACCTCTAAATATTAAATTTAGCTGATATTCTTCTCAGTATTAATCTTATTATTAACTATTCCTGATATTCCCTCTGTTATATAATAAGCTTAGTAGGTTATTATATGCTAGTATGCTGCTTTAGCACTAGGCTTCCGAGGTGGTTACTATTAGTAACCTGGTGTCTGTTGTGTTGGAAGTTGATAGTTCTGTATTCTGCATTCTATATTCTGTATTCTGTATCCTGTATCCTACATCCTATATTCTATATCCAGTATGCTGCGGGTTAAGGTTCGCGCGTGCAGTAGCTATGCCTAACTATTAGGGTATCTTTAAGTTAATAACTAAGATGCAAGCTAGTTTTAGATAAATAGAAGAAGCTAGAAGAAGAAGAAGAGGGTTAACAAAAAGGGGAATAGAAAAATATACATACACACATATATATATATATATATATATATATAAAAAAAAAAAAAGGGGGGAAGAAAGAGAAGAGAGGCGGAATAGGAATACAGAAGTGAGACTTTAGAAGCTATAATACTCATATATAATAAAGTAACAGCCACTAGTATATAATTTTTACTTCTTTTTATATATCCCCCTACTTACTTTATATAAGATAACCTAATAAATATAATAAGTTAGTAACAGAATGGAGTTAATACTAATAATGATAATAGTATAGTAAGTAAGATATATTTAGCTCTCTTTCCTCTTTCCTCTCCTCTCTCTCTCCTCTAGATGTTATAACTATATATTAGACAGTTATATTAATATGAGATAATATATATAAGGTAGACAGGCTTGCTTCTGGGACTACTAAAACGTCTGCCTGAGGAGCTTTGTATAGCTATATTAGGATACCTGCTATACGACGACCTCTGGGCGGCGAGGTATGTTAATAGTAAGTAGTAGAGGTTAGTAGTAGTAGTATTCTAGCTGTTAGTAATAATAAGGTAGCTGGAAGTAGCGTGAGGGCTGTAGAGAGTGTAGCTAGCGAGGAATATATATATCCTTATATACTTAAAGATACTGTTAATATTCAGGCTGCCTGACGATAGAGTTATCTTATTTAATTAGTTAATATATATAGTAAGCTGACGACACTTTAATTAGCACTTAAGGGTCTTAATGCTATATATAGTGTAGCACTCCCGGGTGAGGATACTGAGGCTGTAGTCCTGAGGCTAGCTACATGTAGGGAAGCTCTATTTCTCCTATATCCTATTTTAATTTTACTTCCTTATATATATAGAGCTTAACTTCAACCTCAATAAAGATAGTAACCTTAATAATAATAGTGATAATAGTAGTGGGGGACTACTTAATATTAGGCTGGAGGTACTGTAGCTACTGCTAATCTATATGTTGCTCGACTGGGGTGTATATAGCATCCCCCGCTACCTCCTGATGATACTATTACAGTGTCTGCAGCTAGCGGAGCTGCATATCTTAATGTTAATTAGGAGGTTAGCGCTTATACCTCACACCTACAGTAGTAGCAGCAGTAGCAGTATCTCTAACAGATTCTTCCTAAAGCTAAGCTCCCTAGTAGCAGTCTTGGGCGACAATAAGTTACTTATACAGATTACCTTAATATTAATCCTTACTAATCTTAATATCTATCTAGACTAAATATATATAAAGCTTTTAATACTAGTAGGTTATATATTTAGTATATTATCCCTAGAGTAGCTTACTTTTAAGTTCCACTCACTATACTACTATCTGTATATAGCTGCAGATAGTTTTATACTATAGGTTATAGTTATAATACTGCTTAGTGTTACTAAGAAGCTACTGAGGCTTAGGCTATTCCAGCTCCAGCTAAACTGGATACTGATAGACCTAAAGGCTCTACTGCTAGCTGTCACTATACTCCAGCTGTTACTTAAGGATCTGCAGCTACTTAATATTAAGCTATACTTCCCCCACATAACTCCAGTCTTACATCTAATTATGGCAGATAGTAATAGTAGCTATATTATACTAGCAGGCAGTTAAGGATAGCCTCTATAGCTACACTAGCTATCTATCTACTAGATACTTTCTACGTAAACGCTTAATACTACTACTAGCATCTTAAGTCTCAATATAAAGTAGTATATAAATATATATAATATTATATACTTTCACTTCCCCTCTATTAAACTATTTACTATTCACTAAGAGTATTTAATATAATAGTTTAACTATAGTGAAGATATATAAAATATAATATATATATTCTAAATTAGACTACTCTATATTATCCCTAACTCCCTACTGGGATTGAAACTATATAACTTATTAGGCTTCAATTCTCTTAAGTATCTCTAGAGGAATATAACGAGAATAAGGACTTTAAAAGTAAGTTTATAAGCTTATAAGCTTATAAACTTATAAGCTTATAAGCTTATAAGCTTTTAGCTATCTGTAGTAGTATGGATATAAATACTAAGTATAGAATAATAAGGAAAAGATTAGTATCTAACGCTATAATATATAGATAAGATATAATACTATGTAGGCTGTATCTTATCTAATAATGATAATGTTAGCTCTCTCCCGTACGCTTAACGAGTGACCCTAAATATATCCCTGTGAATATTATACTTATAGACTACCTTCTTATACTTATAATCTCTATTGCCATACTTCTCTACTTTACATTAGAAACTATATTAATAGGTTCTTCTTAGGGTGAGGAATTATAATTACTAACTACTAACGAATAGTATATACATACTAATAGATAACTTAAAGATCTGTAAGTAGGAATAAGTGACTAGCTGGAGGTTTAACTAATTATAAGATAGATATAAATTAGTTTATATATATAGTATAACTTAAAACTACCAGCTGAAGTTACTATAAATTATTACTATAGATAGAATTTATCTCACTAAGTATATTCTATTTCCTATTCTTCTTTTTTTTTAACTACTTCTTCTCTTTCTTTTCTTTTTCTATCTTAAATAGCTCTCCTGTTTTTCTTTCCTTTTTTTTTTTTTTTTTTTTTTTTTTTTTTTTTTTTTTTTTTTTTTTTTTTTTTTTTCTTTTTCTCTATGTTTCCTTGCCTCCTTCTTTCTATTATATACTTCAATAGTGATAAATATGGTACTAATATAATACTGACTGAGTATTTAAAGCTGTCTATTATCTGTTTCAGTCTGCTGCTAGATAGTAGATTATACCTATCTGTAGACCTTTATTTAGATAAATAAGCTTTTTTATCTAAATATTTAGTATAGTTAGCTGTAAGTAGAGTGAGGCACTTATCACCCTCTAGTCTATATTACCTACAGGTGCTTATAGTCTGAATAATTATAAACCTTAAGTCCACTATAATAGGAGGTAGAATATTAGCATATCCGCAAGATCTAGTCTATTTCCTTGCCGGGATAATATATATAGCATTTTATATTATTACTTAGTAATATTCTGTCTTGCCCCAGCTAAGATATTTAATTGTCTACTAATAGAAATAGATAGATATCATAGTATACAGCAGATAGAGATAGACAGAGAGAGATATAAAGAAATAGAGAGACTAGTTAATAATTATATTATATATTCTATACTATCCTGTTAAGACTTGCGAAATCCAGCTTGAGAGATAATATCACCTAATTCCTATTTATAATTCCACACCTATTACAGCTACTATACTAACTACCACTATACTAACTGCCACTATATTAATATACTATACCTATTATATTAATTATCTCCCCCTATATTATTACTTTAATATATAAAGTTTATAAGTTTCTATATTAGGCTATTACTAGTAAAGAGGATATTTCACTATTTAGCCTACTTCTAGCGGAATTAGTTAAGAGGCTGCTCCCCCAAGAATAGGGAATAGACTTAGGTGTAAACCTGCTAGCTCTAGCGTATAATACGTCTAGTCGCCTGCCTGACCTTATCGATATTTAGGTTAACTCCAGTGTAGATAAGGATACTACAGGACTTAAGGTTATTAAAACTGATAACTTCCAGCTAGTATGTAGTGATAAGGATCTTAGTCTGGCGCTTAATATTACTATTATTATTAGTGAATTAGATAAGCTAATTAATAAGGCCCTTACGGCGTTTCTGTAATATCCTGCTATATAGGAGGGCGACCTCAAACCTATCAGTATCACTATACTTTTTAAACTATATCTTACCTAGGAGGGTCTTAATAGGAAGCTTAAAGAAGATAAGTATATTCTTAGGCTTACTAAAGGATAATTATAATCTACTATCGTCTAGATACTACTAGCAGTTAGTATAAGTATAGTAGCAGATTATATTATATATATACTATATATATAACGACCTATTAAGGGCGACGTCCAGATAGAGCTATAGACTAGAGATAATATTCTTATAGTTATAAGTGAGAGTGTGGATATCATTACCTGCAGTAGTAAAGTATATACTAACTAAGCTACCTAGCGTCTTAGCTATTAGGAATAGCAGGAATACTACTTCATCCTTATACTTATTCTCGTTAATAGTAAGAAGTAAGGAGGAAGAGGGAGATAAGAATAAAGAGGCTATAATTATACCTAGAAACTTTATACTGATATTAAGGAAGTATAAACTCTAGTACTTCTAGATAATATCCTACTATTAAGTTATAAGAGTGGGAAAACTACTATTACTATTTTATTATCCTTACTATCTACTTTATTATTTAGTAACTACTTTAAGATAGGTAAGAAGTAACTAGCTAATATTGTAAGTGAGAGTATAGATAGCAGCAGTATAGCTAGCTGTAATAAGGATATTAATAAGTTTGTTGTTAGATATGCAGGCTAGTTGCAGCCTGAAGCTGAAGAAGGTGGACCTTACTGTATACTAGATAATACCTTTAAGGCTCCTCTTTACCTGGGATTTTATATTGTCGTCTAGAGTCCCAGTTACGCCTCCCGACGGCTACAATAGACTCTCAATCTCGTCTAGCTTACATATAATCTCGCCAAACATCCTGTATACTAATTATAGGAGTAAATAGCTGAGTATAAGGTTGTAGAGGTATTTCGTGATAGGTATACTACTAGTTAGTATAACTATAGGGGATACTACCTAACTATCTAGCAGGTCTATAAGGTGGGTAGTAGTGGAGCTACTAACATACTTCATATTATGTAACTTATCCTATATAATAAGGTTAATACTGAGGATACCTATAAGCTGGAACTCCCTCTACTTCCTCTTTAGGATACAGATTTTAAATCTATAGGAGAAGAATATTAGGAATATCCTAACTGCAAGCTTATTATAGAAGACGACAAAAATAAGGAAGCTATCAACAGCAGCTATATTATTATTATTCTTCTACCCTCCTCATAAATATACTATAAACTGCATACTATAAATATTAAGAGTTTCACATATAATTATATCTAAAAACAGGCTAACGCCTTTATTATTATCTTTATAGAGATATTTAGTGAGGGGGTTTATAAGCTGGATAGTGTTACTGAAGTAGATGACTGCTGTAAGTTGTTTCTAGTAGGTATGGGGGAGTTATACTATATCAGTAATATAGATAAAAAGTTACTTCTAGTCTTAGCTATTATTATTAATACTTAGGAAGTAGATATTCTCTTAGAAGTAACTAGATAGATCTCTAAGTAACTATAAGATAAAGCTAGCATACGTAAAGACTACATTATAGTTATTATACTAGAGGATAGAGGCTATATAGCTTTCACTGCGTATGCAGATATACTCTATACTGAATAGTTAATATGTTAATAAGTAGAAGCGTTAGTTACTACTGCTAGCTGAAGTATACTAACTTAAGAATAGCTTAATATAGAGGATATAGAGTAGAATAAGGTACCTATAGGTAATAATAGTAGTATAAATAGTAAACTTACTAAACTCTATAGTGTAGGTAAGGAGGCTACTATATAAGAGTTAGTTGGAATTAGTGAAGTATTATACTATCTAGAAGATATTATATAGCTAATAGAAGTAGAGAGGTTATTATATTCCCAGTAGGAAGAGGCAGTAAGGAGATATAATTAACTTAAAGGAGGAATTATAATTAAAATAGAGATAGATTTAATACTATAAGAAGCTATTATCTATATTACTCTTAACTATATTATTAATAATAATATTATTATTAGTATCTATATTAATATTTATATCTATGCCTACTTTTACGTCTGTATTATTATCTATATTAATATTTATATCTATATCTATATCTATATCTATATCTATATTACTATCTATATTAGTTAGATATAAGAGGTTAATAACTTTCTAAGTATTATTATTTTTAATCTGTATATTAACTTTAGTCTGGATAGTGTTAACTTCAGTCTGGGTAATATTTTTAGCTTGAGTGGTATTTTTAGCCTGAGTAGTATCTTCAGCCTGAGTAGTATCTTAAGTCTAGATATTACTATTATCCAGCTGGAAGATAATAAGTAGAATAGAAGGGTTGATAGGGCTCTAGTAAAGTCTTTTACGTATTATTATTAACAGCTTACAGAGATACCTATTAAAGGAATCCTTATTGGAGATAATAACGTAGAGTCACTCACAGTCGTAGTGGCGCAGGATAATGTATATAATATAAGCGGCAGGGTTGTAGCTAGTATCCCTAGCAGCAAGCAGCTTAATAACGTAATTCCAGAAGTAGTAGATAGTTAGGCAGTATTTAGTTAAGAAGCTGGTAACTAGGAAGTATTATATAATATCTATATAGTTATACTAGAGGTAGTAATTGCTATAGTAGTTACTAAGGATTATATTAGTATACTTAAGTGGATTATTCGCAAGGCAGCTCTGTAAAGCTAAATAGAAAGCGACGGGGAGGTTAGAAAATAGAGACTAGATTCACTTAAACTATATATCCTTATTATTAGTAGTAAGCTCTCTTTTTAGCGAGTGGAAGTAACTTATTAATAGGGAAAGAGAGAAGATATTAGTTTGCGTCTTTCCTTCGCTAGTAGCAGTTTACATATAGAGGTTACTTACTATAGTTATCTGCTATATCTACAGAAAGGCGTTTAGAGGAAGAATTAATAGTTAGTAGCTAGTAATAATCGTCAGGTGATAATAGTAAAGAGGCTAGAATAAAGAGAAAGATAAGAAAAACCAGAGAAAGCAAAAGAGGATAAGGAGGGTAGGAATAATAATAATAGTAAAGTAGTAGGTTCTAGATATATGGCGAAATCGACTGCAGCATAGGATACTCTTGTAGCTATATAATATTAATATAAAGGGAGATAAAAAGCCAGCTAGCGATAGAGCAAGAGAGAGAAAGTTAAAATAATAAATAGTTATTATCTTAGCCCCTCAGCTAGATAAGAAATTACTTCAGTTATATTTACTTAATAATATAATATATAGAGAAGAAAGTAAGAAAGAGAGACTATATATAAGGAAAGTTAAGAGGAAATAGAAGGAGATAAAGATATAGAGGAAGACTCTACCTTATTATATCTCTAAGTTAGATAGTTATAGAGGGAGGATATATATAATCTTCTAATATATATTATAGATATCTATCAGGAAGGAGCAAAATAATATAGTGAGGCAGAAGTAAGCTGTAGCGAGACGCAAATATCTTAACGGCGCTAAAAATAAAAAAAAAAAGAAAGAAAAAAAAAAAAAAAATAGAACAGACATATTATAAACTACTGACAGTAATACTGTATACTAAACCTTATAATATTATTACGTAAGATAATAATATTAACTAATAATAGTTTACAGTATAAGGAGCGGCAGATTTACAGAGTTAAGCTAATAAGACAACCTTAATATTCACTATATTAGTTACTACCTAATATATACACCTCAGCCTTAAGTTAGAAAGTTACAAATAGGAGGAGGAATAGATATAGACTAACTCTCAGTATAGTAACTAATTAGTAAGATAAGTAGGATAATATAAACTTATTCAGACTTTAAGTTAACTAGTTAAATATCTAGCTGGTATTTCTCTCTTTATAGGAACTAAGCTTCTTCTCCCCGTTTTTGTTTATCTTCTTTTCTTTTTTATCTTCTTCTTACCTCTCTATCTACCTTCCTTTTAAGCTTAGCTTCTTTTCTATTTTTTTCCTCCTTCCCCTCTCTATTTTTTATTTATCTTAAAGCCTGCTAGTAAAGTTAACTAGCAATATATATATATATATATATATATATTACTTTACGTCAGTAGAGAATTTTAATAACTATATCTATATCTACTCACAACAAGAAATATTATTCTATATCTACTTACTATTCTTATAATAGTAATAGCTTCCTTTTTTTTTTCTTATTTTTCCTTTATTAAGGCTCTCTACTCCCCCTCTAACTTAGGTTATAATTAATATACTAACGCTAAGAGTCCCCTTCTACTATTACTATATACCCTAGCTACTTTTTACCAACCCCCCATTCAATTTAGAGTTACATTAATCCTCAGCTGTAAGTATAGAATACTATACAAATTTGTAAGTAGGAAAGGGATTAAGTATATAATATTATAAATACTATACAAAAAAAGTATAATATTATAATATACTATATCTAGAGAGGAGGATCTTAATACTATATTAGCTATAGTTATTCTGTATACTATAGTATAGTAGCCACACAGTAGTAGCAGACTGCTTAGACTTTATCCTATCTATACTTCAGTAGTCTACTAAGCCTTCCCCATCACTACATACACCTATAGCTTAATCCTTAACTACTGTCTCCTACATCTAATCTGCCGTGAGAGATCCTCCTGACCCTCCTAACCCTACATACCCTACCTGCTAATCTAACTCTAGAACCTAGTTCTAATCTAGAGTGGTCTGTCGTTATACGTCTATATAGAGTGGGGGAAGTAGCTTCTAAATATAATAGTATAGTTGCTAGTAGATTATATTTATATATCTAACTCTCTCCCTAAGTAACTTTTAACCTACTTCTAATTCCTAACCCTCTCTCTAGCTACTAACCTAACTTTATCTAAATAGTTTATTATTATCTCGTTGCAGTTTAGTTTACTTATCCTACTGCTTAATTAGTAGAAGCTGAAATAGATTTAAATATGATAGTCTATAGAGAGGAAAGATAAGAGCTGAGGGATAATAGTGGTTATGGTGCTGGTTAGAGCGGTAATATTATATATAGTTATATATACCTCTATATTCTTACTTTCTATTCCTCTCTCTATATATATTATCTACTCTAAGTATCTAGAGTTTAGTTTAATAATCTTTTAGACTTAGAAGGTTATTAATAATCTCTTAAACTTAAGAGGTTATTAATAATCTTTTAGACTTAGGAGGTTATTAGTAATCTCTTAGAATTGGGAGGTTATTAGTAATCTCTTAGAATTAGGAGGTTATTAATAATCTCTTGGAATTGGGAGGTTATTGATAATTTTTTAGACTTAGGAGGTTATTAGTAATCTTTTGGAATTAGGAGGTTATTAGTAATCTCTTAGAATTAGGAGGTTATTAATAATCTCTTAGAATTGGGAGGTTATTAATAATCTCTTAGATTTAGGAGGTTATTAGAAGTATAGTTAGAGTGGACCTCCTCTATAACTTTAAGCTTATATAATAATAAGCTTATATATAACCTATTAGTATAGTAGAGTAGTATATATAGAGTGTAAACTAATAGAGAGATAGATATAGAGGAGGAGGGAGGTAGAGAGAGGAAAAAAAGGAGAGGAAAAGGGAGAGAGGAAAAGAGGGAGAAAAAAAGAGGGAGGGAGAGAGAGAGAGAGAGAGAGAGATAAAGAGATAGAGAGATAGAGAGATAGAGAGATAAAGAGGCTACCTAATTATTATAGTAGGGAGGAGAAGATAATAAGCTATATAGCTGTAGCTTATAGCTAAGATATAATAGTAGAGAATTTTAGGTTCCTGCTTAACTAGATACTGTATAACTTAGGGAGATAAGCTAAAAGCTAAACTAATTATAATATTATTAGTATTTATAGTGGAATTATTATTAATGATAGTATATATAGTTTTAAGTATCGTTAATAGTTTGTAGTAGCTAATATCTATAGTATTATTAGTAATATTAAGTGAGGTAAGTATATATACTTTAATATGCTTATCTACTTTACTATATATATATTTTGCGACGTGTGATAGTATATATCCGTGAGATACTTATTACTAGCTAGGATAGAGGGGGGTAGTTTAGTATTTAGCGTCTATATAATTCTTATTGAGGATATAGCTATTATTCTGCTTCTTTCTAGCTGAAGTAATATTAGATATTATATACTACTAGCTGCAGTTTATAGTTTTTTGGTATAGATCTTCTGATTTCAACCTGAGGCGAGAAGGGTGTGGATACTCTAAATAATGTTAGTTTATGTAGTTTTTTTCTTATTGTTATTATTGTTAGTGTAGTATCTAGTAAGTATCTAGTAAGCCTATCTAGAAGTAGTTTAAGTAGTATAATAGTTGCTCCTAAGTATTTTAGCTATAGAGGCTTATAATATAGATATATAGGATACTATATCTACTTAGTTTATATAAGTATATTATAGACTACTTTATAGTTATAAGTATTATCCTCTTTCTTTTTATCCTCTTTCTCTTTATTTTCTTCCTCCTTATTAACTTTATCTTGATTAATTTTCTCTTTATTAATTTTATCCTTATTAACTTTATCTTTATTAACTTTCTTTTTATTATCCTTCTCCTTATTAACTTTCTCCTTATTATCTTTATAGCTTTTAATAATAAAATTTTGCTAATAATAAGGGGGTATGCTATCGACGGGCGTGAGTACTATAGTATGTCGGCATTAATACCCTTTGTGACTCCGCTCGTCTGGAGACTAGTATAGACTAGTAATAGCTATAATAAACATTTTTAGTTTAATATTAAGTGTGGAGGGATTAGCTAGTTAACTATTCTGTAGCCTAGGGTGTTAGTAGTTATAATAATTATAAGGGTATGATATATTACTAGGCTGTATATAGTGAGTGAAGGGGATATATATTATAAGTTGTTATGTGGATGTCTATATTGTAATTAATTAGGTAGTAGGTAGGGGTAGGATTAACTAACTATAAAAGAGGATTACTAAAAGAGGATAAAAGTAAAGAGAGGCTTTTGTTTTCTATTAGTGACGTTAGTAATATAGAATAAGCTAGATATATAAATTTATAGAGCTTTTGTGGTAATAACGTTTATGTATGCTATCTGTTGATATAATAGGGTGATATATATATACTAGAGAGGCAGAGGATACTACTATAGGGGGGAGGGTGGATAGGGATATATATAGCTGTAGCTTACAGTTAGTATATAACTGTTAATAGTCTCAGGTTTCTTTCCTATTTGATACTTCTTTACTTTACCTCTTAAGAGGGATTAGAAGATTATATCTCTCTATATTAAAGTTCTTATATTTAGGCTCTATATAAAACTAAACTAGAGTCTCACGAAACTCAGGACTTTTAGCTTCTAATTTATTTTAGTATATAAAGCTCCTTACTTAGTGATGGGAGGTATAGGTAGAAGGAGATATTATATTATATAGTAGCTACTAGTAGATTTTATTATTCTTATCGACAGACTTGATAGCTATATTAAAGCTTATAGTGATATGATATTTCGTCTATATTATATATAATATCTAAATATCTTATAGAGGCTGCCTGCCTTATTAATACTGAAGTATCGCTTAAGGGGGTATACTTAACGTAGGGGTTTTAAGGGGGGGCTAGAGTCAGATCTATTATCTGTCGTAATAATATGTTCGGGGGATCCTTCCCTAGGTGGATTCTACCTTAAATACTTTTTTATCTTCTATTAAAATGATAGCTTCCCTAAGGTGGGTGAGATATATTTATATCACCCCGCAGGGATAAACTATAGGGAGGCTACAGGAGGTTATATATATATATAGTAAGCTCCCAAGATAGGTAGTAGGTATAGAGTAGAGATACTATCTCTACTATATAGGTAAAGTATTAGTCTAGATCTAGATATACCTACCTCTATATCTACTTTAGAAGTTTAGTATGGAAATAGCCTGTAGGGAACCTGATAGTATAGTGTAATTATATAATTAAATCCTCGTCTAGAATAAATATTCCACCCCTGAATACTAAGATAATAGGATAAAGATAGATAGGTAAGAAGAGAGGGAAATATAAAGAGTTTAAATATATTACTAATAGAAGGTAGTATAGATACTACTATAGAGTATATTATTAGGATATATACTAAGATACAGACGGAATACTTACTAAATAGTAGCTACAAGCTACTAGCTGCTAGCTACTAGCTGCTAGCTGCTAGCTGCTAGCTACTAGCTACTAGCTAGCTAGCTAGCTAGCTACTAACTGCTAGCTACTAGCTACTAGCTACTAGCTGACTAGCTGCTA
>MASP02000248.1:0-73145 GCA_001693025.2 Colletotrichum lindemuthianum | reverse complement strand
TGACTAGCTGCTAGCTGCTAGCTACTAACTACTAGCTGACTGGCTGGCTAGCTAGCTAGCTAGTTAGCTAGCTAGCTGCTATTAGATATTTATTTATCCCAGCTGGAGGTCTTTACTATTATTTAAAGCGTACTTAGATATAAAGATAGAAATATAAATACTACCCACAAGCAGGATACTAATACTAATATTAGGTTTATAGTAGCTAATTATTAGTATAAGTAATATCCAGACGATTAGGTTTATCTTATTGAGGTGGAATATAATATCCTGCGTCAGACATATAGTATTATCGATATCACCCCAGTATAACGATAGCTTATCAGACTCAGTAGGTTCGTATAGTAAAGATAAGATAGTATTATTAGCTTCAGTATTAACCACTACTACCTCACTGGGGATAATAATAATAACTTCGCCCGCAGCGATGATAACCTACCTAAGGCTACTACTAACGCTGGCGTGCGGAGAGATAACCTGTAACCTCAGTGGGGCCAGGCTAGCGTCACTACTATAAGTGATATAGGCGAACTAGTAGATAGATTAGATATAGTAGCTATATAATAAGTTACAGTAGGTATTATAGAGGTTAGCAGACCTGCAGATAGTATAGCTAGAAGCAGCGAGGATAGTGTATAGTCTGCTACTGCTGGCGGATGTTGCTAGTAAGCCCTCTAGTCCCTAAGGATAAACTTTAAAACGCCAGGATAATACCTACGTTACCTATATAAAGATAATCTTAATGTTAAAGTAGAAGAACTAATTAATAGCTTAGCTTTAGATAATATATATAAATAGCCTACTAAAGATAGTAAGCTACCTAATATTATTATTACTATTACTACTGTCGCTTAAGATAAAACTAGCGAGGCAGTATACTATATTTTATAACTTAGATAGTGTGAAACTAAACTTACTAGTGGGGAGGAGAGGTAGGAAGTTAAGATATTTACTAGAGATAGTATATAATATAATATTAATATAGACATAATAGCTAATATCCACTCTCTATAGCTAGAATATTTTAGATTTAGTATCTACCTCAGAGAGTGAGTGGATATTCAGTATCTTATATATAAAACTGTAGATATTACTATAGCTTCAGTATATAGTTAGGCTGTCTGTTACTAGTTTCCTAAAGTGGGAACTTAGCTAAATATATATAAGATATATATAATACTGAGTGAGGACCTCCTAGCTTCTAGTTTACTGTATGTTGTAGTATATAGTGATGTAGTTATTATAAGGCTGGAGGTAGAGAGGTGTGGAGCCTGCAGGAGCGGCGTACTATATATAAAGTAGTATCTTACACTATTGTGTGCTATAGTGGATGAAAGATCTAATAAATAACTTACTCTTACTTATAGCTAGCTATAGAGTGGAGGAAAGCTTAGTGTTACTAGTAAGTATAATTTTCCCGAGTAGTTTCATTTTAGTATCTAGATATTTATTAGATATCTTATTAATACTATACTATATAGTAATATCCTGAGAGCTAACTAATTCAGTATTATCTTCTATATTATCTATATTATCTATATTACTAGTGTTAACATTACTATTAGTATTACTATTAATATCTAGTTTAGGTTTAGATTTATACTGTTAGCTTACTGTTAGCTACTATATCTCTGGGGGTGAGGCAGACTTTACTGGATATATTCTCTTACTAGTATGCCTAACAGCTATATAGATATAGCTTACTAGGGATAATATAGAGTTATCTGCTAGTGAGGATAAGGTAGCCCTAATATATTTTCTAGTGGTTATTATACTTAGGCCTACGCTTGCGGTTGCAGCTGCGGCTACGTTAGGATAGTATCTTGCTGCTAGAGGAGGGAAGCTTTACTGTTACATATAGGTTATATCCTCCAGCTGTATATTACAGGCTATCCTACTAGTATTACTGAGAAGCTTATTAGGGTATCTATCTTTAGGTAACCTAGTGTAATTTATAGATACTACCTCTTTATTATAGTTACTACTATGTTATGTGAGTATACTTACATTTAGAATGTTGAGGGAAGTAACCTGAGAGAGGTAGGATTTAGTGTTAAAAACCTAAAAATATATACTGGGGGTGATAATAGTAGCTTCTCCTGTAGTATAGAGGAAGATAAAGTAAGAAATATCCTATCTATTAAGAATAAGTTACATAAGAAAGATCTTATAGTTAGTATGGAAGGAGGAGAAGGAGGAGAAGGAGGAGGAGGAGGAGACTATTAGGTGATAGATATACTCCTCTAATCTCTATATAGATAAGAATTTTATAATAAGCTAGATTTTAGACTTTCTATAGTATATAATATTAGTAGTAATAGAGGTTAAGTAATATAGATATATATTAAGATAGCTAAAAGGGGATAGTGAGTTAATATATAGAATTAATATATCTAAGTGGGGTAGTAGTCTTAACTTCTAATTAATAGAATTGTAACTATCTATCTTAGCTATCTTTATAATCTAACTTTCAGTATATAATATAATAGTTATCTTAGGAGGTTAGATTAAGAAGAGCTTCTCTATCTTAAGGTTAGTAGGGTTAGTAGTGTAGCTGAATAATAATAGTTATAGAGGATATAAAGGCTGTTGCGATAGTGGTACTTTTAGGTAGTAGGGACGTAATAATATACAGTTAGTATTATTATAGTTATTCTTATTATCGTTATTTTTATCGTTATTATTATTATTATTATTATTATTATCGTTATTATCATTATCATTATTATTATTATTATTACTATTAGGAAGCTGCTATAACTCTACTATATTGAGGACTGATATACTAATAATAGTTAAGTTGTGGAAGGTATACTTTTAAATATAGAGGGGAGGTAACTAGAGGCAACCGGAAGAAGTTTTAACTAGAGCGTGAGGGATCTTACCTAGATGAAGTTTAGTAAATCCTACCTCTATTAGGATAGGGAGCTGAAGTAGGTAGTTATAGTCATCCGGAAGTAGGATATTATAGTTATACTAAGTTATATATATTATTATCTCACTAGCTAATATAAAGATAGTAATAGGTAGGAAGGTAATAGTATTAACTATATATAAAGCTAGGGATCTACTATATATATTATCTCTCTCTATATTAGATAGGAGATAGTTATTATTATAGATACTACTGGATATATTAATACTATTAGTGATTATAGATAGTATTATCTAGTAGTTACTAGCTTTAGCTATTTTATTACCTGCAGCTTATCTGCTATATTATTATTATAAACGTCAGGTTATCTATTAAATAGAAGTAGGTAATTTAAGCTGGTAGGGTAGCTAGCTTTTCTAGTTATACCTCCCTTCTACCTTCTCCAGATTCCTACCTAGGTTTATTTATAATATAAGGAGGAAAAGGAAGTATAGATAGAGGAAAGAGATAGGGGGAAAAAGAGATAAATATCTATATATATAGTAAGTAGTATCCCTAAGTGTAGATCGCCATAAGAGGAATAAAGATAATACCTAATTTCGTAATATATATTATTTCGTTATCTTAGCTACTTTTATACTAACTAGAGGCGTAACTATATAGAAAGAGTGAAAGCGAGAGAGAGAAGCTTAGAATAGATTGATGTAATAACGACGACAGCTATGTAACCTTTAGGTATAAAGATACGTTATTAGTAACTTAAGTTTACTACTAGAGTGGGGAGATTATTTTTCTACTATTAGTAATTATACTTTCTATCTCTCTATATAAGGATATAGGGGAGAGTTTAGAAAGCTGCAGCAGGGAGGGGAGTTATTATAAGGTAGGTATTATATTTATTTCTAGTATATATACTTACCTAGATTACTATCAGTAGGTTACATCCTGGCCCAGTGTAGGTTAGTTTAGAGGGCAGCCTGGAGTTTAGTACAGTCCAGCTGATCCTGCTACCTTATTAGATAGCAGCCATATCAGGTCCAGCATACTAAATAATATAGACTAATAAGAATATAAAACACCTAAATAGCCTATATATGAGGTTATATACTATATATTAAGTAGCGTAGTTTACACTAACAGCTTCATACTAAAGTTACCCTCACCCACAGTAACTTTTTATATAATAAATATAAACTCTAAAATAGAATAATATATTCTATTTAATATATAATAATACTATAGACTCTTAAAGAAAGATTTTATATAGTAGATTATAAAAACCTAATATTATTTTTTTATAATAATATATAACTATAGACTATTATATAAATTAGAAATTAGAGTCTATATAGATAGTATATACTAACTATTCTATAGAAAGGTAGCAAATTATATATAATAGTATTAGTTATTACTATATTATATAGTATATATAATAATTATAACTATATTTTAATTACTACTATTTTCTACTTTTTCTAATTAAATATATCTAGTTTATTAGCCTTATTATAAATAATAAAGTATTATACTACTATTTTGTTACTAATATATATAAGCTTATTTATATTATATATAGTATTGTATACTTTTAGGTATTTTTAAAACTAGAAATTATTATAGGCTAGCTCTGTATAGAATATACTATAGAACACCCTACTTAAGTGCAGCTAGATAACAAGTGGACAACTTGTTGTTACGTACTTTTTGATAATATAGCTTAATTAGTAGTACTATTCGTATACGCACACATACGTATATATATACTGAAGGCCGAGCTGTTATTAGCTGCAGCATTACGCCCCCCGGTCGGAGCCAGCCCTTCACAGAAATCTACTCTTCTTTCCACTGAATAATACTATTCAGCTCTCTTATAGTAACTTTACTATTACTCTATATATATATATATATATATAATATCTTTTAGTTATAGTTATATATAGTATAATGTAAATATAGTAAATACTATAGTATAAAGTATTTACTTTCCTATCTATATATTTATTATTCTAATAAAATGAATTTTAAAATACTATAGCGAC
Organism: Colletotrichum lindemuthianum; assembly: GCA_001693025.2. Classification (NCBI taxonomy): domain Eukaryota; kingdom Fungi; phylum Ascomycota; class Sordariomycetes; order Glomerellales; family Glomerellaceae; genus Colletotrichum; species Colletotrichum lindemuthianum. The sequence goes on along the minus strand of MASP02000248.1, from coordinate 68,228 downwards.
AGATATACTTTCTATCTATTATATATAATATTATATAAGTATATATATCTATATTTATATTATATATATTTATAATTATATAATAGAAAACTATTCCTATAATATTCTTTATATTATATATCTTTAGTTTCGAAATAAATAGCTTCCTTCAGCAAGCCCTCAGACTTATATAGTATCTATTACAGATATCCTGTCGGTATTATAGTACGACTTTACCGCGCCAACCTAGTACCCTACAAAACAGAAGTAGCACCTAGCCTATCTACTGCAAAAGCTAACCTCACTATACTAACCTAGTACCCTACAAAATAGTAGTAATATCTGACCCACTATACTTACCCAGACCGGCTTTACGTCAGCCTGGCTAACCTACTTATAACTTAGTGCGTCATTTATACAGTAAGATACTAATATAGCAGCTATCTCTACTATAAAATATTACCTACTGCAGTAGTTAAATACCTATATAAAAGTGGATAAGGAGAAATACAGATATAATAGTATATCTAAACTCTATTACTCTAAGTATATATAATGTTGTAAAATATAACTAAGTGGCGCCAGATAGATAAAAGACTATTTATCTACTCCCCCAGCTATAGTATCTATATAATAGATAAAGATGTGAGAAAGAGAGATAAGTTAGTAAAAATAAGTTAAATAACTATAAAATTATTTCTACTATTCTATAATCTAGAAGTTTATCTAGTCTAGAGAACTCTAAGTATTAAGTTTTATAGATAAGATAAGCTTCCGACTTATATCTCTATATTAGAAGCTACTTTATCTATACTATAAACTATTTTTAAACTACTTACTTTATATTAATTTAACTATATACTAACCTGATACTATTATAAATAGTAAGGCTATAAATAAATATACTTATTTTATATAGTAAAGAATTACTATTATAGATTATATATACTTTATAGATATAATAAGGTTGAGTGGGATAATATTCTAGGTAGTATGCTGAGTGACTATCTCTGTTTCCTTTCCTTCTATCCCTCTTTTAGGATAGTCTACTGAGATATCTAATTATTATTACTTAGGTATATTTAGCTAAAAGAGACGCTATATATCTAAATATATACTATATAATATAGCTAGCCTAACTAGTATACCTATATTTAATATAAAGTTTCCTCTCTTATATAACTATAATAGGGAAGCTTAATATTAATATTATAATTTATATTCTATAGTAGCTTCCTTCCTACTCCTTCCTCTTTCTACTGTTTCTTATCCTCCCTCCTCCTTCCTTTTATATTATATCCCCCTGTCAGTATATATACAGCTGAGGACGAGTGGTATTATATTTACTTACGGCGCAAGCGCGGGCGCGGACACTAGTATATTATAGTTTCGTGCGTCTAATATAAAGATATCTATATATCTAATAGAGATTATCTAGAGGGGCGGAGTTTAAGTGGAGCCTGGGAGGCTATATCTGGGGGCGACGATGTTACTATTAACTATCTTATATCAACCCTAACTATCTTATATTAACGTTAACTACCTAAGTTTACACTATTTACTATTTATTATTACTATCTAGTAAAGGGATAGTAGTTAATAACACTGAACAATAGGAGTTATACTAATATACTATTACTACTTTCTCAGGAAAAAGAAAAAAAAATTTTAAAAAAAAATAAAGAAGATAGGAAATAATTAGTATATTAGTAGCTTAGGATATAAGTGCTCCCACTAATAGAAATAAGGTATCTTAATAGTTTTAGGCAGAATACTTACCTTACTTATCTACCTACTAGTTATAACTATTTAATATTAGGTAGATACTATAGTGTGATACTTTTTTTACCTACCTCTAGATAAAAGTATATAGTACTAACTAGTAGATAAGGATATATAGCTTACGAAGGATAATCTAATACCTATAATAACCTAATAGCTAGTATAATATAACTAATAGTTTAGTATACTGCCTGCAAGATAGTAGGAGAAGTATATATAATATAGTATCTCTATATATAAATATTTAGGTTTCTTTCTTTTTTTTTCTTTTTTTTTTCCATCTTCTTCCTCCTTTTTTTCTTTTTCTTTTTTCCCTCCTCCTCTCTATTACCTCTTTCTCTTCCTCTTCTTCTTATTCTCTCCCTTCTTCTCTCTCTCCTTCACCCTCCTCCCTCTTCTAACAGAGAGATATTTCTATTATTAACTAAGTAGGAAAAATATATATAATACTATAAGTATATCTATTTCCAGTATAATAGTATTATCTAGCTAGATAATACTCCTTATCTATTCTCTATATACTCTAGGTTACTTACAACTGAAGTAGTTATAGATCTAGTAGTCTGGATATCTCTAGATACTCTAGAAGTTAGTTTAGTGTGGAGGATTATTAAGTCTCAAGAGACCTATAGACAGCTAACATTAAAGTCGCGTAGGCTGGATAAGATAGATATATAGCTATAAGGAGGGATAATAGTCTGGAGCTGAGACTAACTTAGGTATACCTACCTACTTAGAATCTCTCTTTTATCCTTATAGTAACCTTTCCCCCTCTTCACTCAATAGGAAAATTTAATATAATGTATTCCAGCTCTTTCCCAGAAGCTGCAGATAGACTAAGTATTATATTATATACTTATTATTATAAGGACTAGTATATAGTTAGTTTTCTTTTAAAAGTACTGTAATTATATATATATACTAAAGTGATCTGGCTAAATCTAACTAACTAGCAGACTCTGTATTAAGTATAATAATAAGTATAATATAGTAGACCTAAGTAAGTTATAAAGTAACCCTCTATAGTAGTAGGCTATATATATATACTACAGGAGAGTAAGTTAGCTATAGCTTACTATTATTCTTCTATTATAGGTTAGCTATATAGTTAGTATAGATTAGTAGCCTCTAGATACTCTCGAATACTATTAGTTTTATATTCTCTAGTTACCCCCAACTACTGCCTGTGTTATCATTATAATAGTGGCTATATTACACTATTAATAGTAAGCTTCGTAAGCCTGGGGTGGAAACCTGTCGCTAGTAGTATCTATACTTATAAGGCTCTCAGACTATTTATAACTAAGATATTACAGGTTAGTTGAGGAGTATTAGGCTTACATCTTATAAGGAGTAGCTTTAGATAGTATTATTATTAGTAACTTGTGGCAGTCAGTTGTGGTAGTCGGTTGTAGTTGAAGAAGTTATATATAGCTAGTTAGAATGCTTGCTATTAATATTAATACCTATAATCGTCTAGCATACTGATCCTACCTGCAGGTAGTAATATCATTATCTATATTATCAACATTATTCTATAGACACCACCTACATATACCTCACACGTAGCTACCTACTAATATAACCTATTAATATAGTAAAAATAAAGAGGGATAGTATAGAGTAGCTTAGATTAACAGTGGGATTTGACAGAACTAGGTAAAGATAGAATTCTACAGCTACCGAGCATCTAGTCTACAGAAAAGAAAAAAAGAAATAAAGTTATAGTTATATATTATACTACTACTCTTACTACTTCACTCCAGAATATTAGAAATATAACTTAGAGAGTAAATATAGAAATAGTTTAAAAGTATATTTTATACTGAAGTATATTTATTTCTATATACTATTATATTTATTTCTATGTGGATATTTAAAGTTAATATAATAGGAGAGATATTATTACTTAAAGTATACTATGTAGGGTTCTTCTTTCTTTTTGCAAACTGGATACTAAGTTTGGATCTGTTGCCTCCTAGCTTAGCCCGGATTACATATGCATCTTTGACTTCGAATAAGCAGTCTAGAGTATAAGATCTGGATATTTCTAATTACTATAAGTTTAGCTTTGGAGTAGCCTCTACAGTATCCTGCAAATAACTTTAGGTAGTATTTATCTACCTAAGTTACCCCTATCTACCTACCTAGGTAACTATCTAGCTACTAAAAGAGTTGTAGCTATTATAGATAAAAAATACTAATATATATATAGCTTGTGGGGCCTGTAGATAATACTAATATAGACTATAGATACCTAGCTAGTTAGTATATCTAGCTTCTCCTATCCTAATTATAAATAAAGTATCCTCACTGTAAAGCTATATACTAAGTATACAGCTTATAGGGAAAAAAACCTAAAAGAAAGACTCGAAAAAATATATATTATAGCTACAGTATTATAAATATTATTATCTAAACTTATTATCTTTATCTGTAAGCTATAGAGTATTCTTTTTTTTTTTTTTTTTTTTTTTTTTTTTTTTTTTTTTTATTAGATAACTTGCGTGCCAGAGTGGTAGAGATAGTATAAATAGCCGGGTGGGGATAAACTAGACCTGTTTATTAGATTTATCTATTAGACCTATATATTAGACTTATCTGCTAGATTTATCTGCTTATAGATAGGTATATCTAGACTTAGGTTTTTTGCTGTTAATAGTATAGGTATATATACTATACTGATGGGCAGATATCTATATTAGTAGCTAAGGGTTTTACTCCCTAAAAAGGATCTAAATAGGGAGGAGCTATATCTAGAGGTAATAATATTATTATTAACTACCTATATGTCGATTGATTATACTTACTACCTACCTTGCTTCGTGTGTGTATATATATATATCTATACCTAATATATCTTTCTGTATATTACTGTCTAGTATACTATTAGTTGTCGTCTCTCGATAAGATATTATAGGTATGCTGCTACGTCTGTGTGGTATACTTAATAGTTTAAGGTTAGGTGCGTTAATCTAGTAGGAAGAGTAAGTAGAAGCTCTACTGAATGATAGAGTTTGAGGAACTTAATAGCCTTACTAGCGTGACTGCAGTGGAGCTATATAGTGTTAGAGTAATATGTTACACAGTAATAATCTGACTAGCTCTGCAGCTGCCTCTACGCTGCTACTAGTGATCCGCGTTCCCTTAGCTATCTTCATGTATACGTCGTCGTTACAGTCGCATAATACTGATACTTATAGCTTCCTTATACCTTACGGAGTATATAAATTATTACCACGCCAGTATATTATATATATGTTGTGGTGTATTTAGTGAGTTAGGTTTATATATAGTATACTGCTGCAGCTTGTGAGGGATTTATGCTGGTTGTAGGTTTGATTATACTGCTTAATTTATAATCTGTTAGCTTTAGTATCATTATATATTACTAGCTACCTGCTTATCGACAAGTAGGTTTATACTGACGCTAAGTTTCTGAGATAGCCAGATGGCTATACTGGTAAAGTATATACACCCGGGGGAGATTAAACTAGCGGATAGTAGCCTTAAGGCCTCGGGCGGCAGTATCTATACTTTACTTACAGAGAGAGTAGTACTACTTCCTAGCTACTGGAGTATTACCTACAGCCTGTAGAAATATATTCTACTAGCTAATAATAATATTCTACTTCTATATCTCCTCCTATTTCTTTTTGTAAGCAGGCAAAATAATATATATAAATATAGTCTCACCTACTATCTATATATCCTGAGGACTAAGTTCTAAGAAGCTAAACGCCTAAGTAGTATAAGTTAATAATAATAGATAGCTTTACAGTATAATAACCACTTATAACTATTAATTACTTAAGATAGGCTATACTGAATAATATATATATACCCCGAGTGTTATATATATATTTAATAGTAGTATAAAAAATTACTAGAGATACAGTATAGATATATAAATAATAACCAGACTTAGGAGTTCTTACTTTCCTTTTTTCTTTACCATTATATTTCTAGTATAGGTAAGGTATATATAATATATTTATAGTATACTCCTTTATATAAACCTCTACTGAGAAGATATATTATATACAGATAGAAATCCTCTTTTAGTCTATTTTTTTTTCCTTTTCTTCTAGTATACATATATACTTATTCTATAATATCTTATAACCTACCTACTAGATATTTAGAGAATATATACTAAATAACTTAGTATTAATATATATATATATATATATTACTATATATAAATATCTTAACTATCTATTATAACACTATACTAAAGATATTACTATATAGACGCTATCTTATAATACTTATATTAATATTTAATATTCTTTCTTAGAAAATAATTTTCTTTAGTTTTCCTAACCTCCCTCCCCTTTTCACTTTATTTTAATTACCCTCCTAACTCTTACTTCCTAGTGCCAGACTATATATATAGCTCTCTTATACTCCAGTAAGCTAACTATAATCTAATCCTTCCTCCTGTCTCGCATTTGCCACACTAATAACAAACATTAGAGATTTAAAATCTATATATTTTAGTTTAGCAGCTATTAGGGTATAATAATATAATATCTAGCTACTATATAAGATAAGCTTAGTTTTAGTCTCTCTCTTAACCTGCCTATATATACTATAGTGGCAGATAAGCTATTATAATATAATAAACACACTGGGGGAGGGAATATATATATATATAAAAAGTATTTACTCTCTCTATTATACTAACCTTATTATTATCTTCCTCTAGGTTAGTTTATAGATATCTATTTCTACTTATTCTAGAAAGAGTTTCCCTTAATAAAAATAAAATTAAAGAGAGTTATTTGAAAATATTATAAATATCTCCCTTACTCTTATATCTATCCTAAATTTCTCCCACTATAGTTATTATTAGATAAATATCTAGTTTTTATTATATTGCGGAAGCTATAAAAACATTCTTACTATCTCTACTTAATATAAGCTAATATCTCACTATAACTACTACTATAACTATAACTACCACTATAACTACTACTATAACGATAACTACTAATATAATTACTACTATATCTACTACTATATTTACTACTATATCTACTACTATATCTACTACTATATCTACTATTATATCTATTTCTGCTAGTATATTATATTACTATCACTAGTTCCTCTATAGCTACTATACGACGATAGTTTATTTCTAACTTACTATCGTCTATTACTAGTATATTACTATTCTATTCTGTATCCTGTCAGTCTTATTCTTTATATTATCTTTATTATTTCTATTTTTCACTTAGTTTCCCTATTCCTCCTCTTCCTATTATTTCTATTCTTTATTATTATCTACTACTCCTGCTATATTACTTCCTGTCCTTATTATAGACTGCCTGACGATAGTCCGCCTGTAATAAGATTATCTTTCTTACTTAGGTAGAGAGGATATAAGAGGCATATAGTATTTATCATTACGTATATAATTAAGAGTTATAAGATATTCAATATACAGAATAAGTTTATATTAGCTACTAACTCTAAAATCTATCTATCTAGACGTTTTTATACTAATTTAACCTAGATAACTATAATATCAGCCCTACTAGCAGCCGGCACGCTCAACAGCCGCTACTAGATTATACCTCAGCTTAATAAGACTATATCTAAGCTAATACCTCAACCTGATAAAGCTATACCTAAATCTGTACCTAAGACTATACCTAAGACTATACCTAAGACCGAGATCAGAACCTTATTACGTTATATAGTAGATAAATATATATATTTCTAGCTGGAAATAGCATAATTCTACTATATCACCTACTAATATAGCTTAATAGCCTCTAAGGAAGATAGTGGTCCTCTATATAACTTTTCTGAGGTAAGTTATATATATCTCTATCTATACTAAGAGACCCTCCTCCTCCCTCTACTCTCTCCCCCAATCTACTATAATTTATATATAGATAGAGAAAGAGGGAAAAAAGAAGAAATAAATAGTTTATTTATTTTATAGATAGACTATTAGCTAATAGTATTTATATTATCTCCCAGATTATCTATCACCTCAATAAAAAAGAGTATCCTAACTACAGAAGTATACAGGAAAACAACTATACAGCACTCAGACGACACCTCCACCAGCTTACTAATATCCATCTACAGAGGTAGTATATTACAGACCTCCCAATATAAAACAAAAACGTTAAGCTCCTAAAGTCAGACTTATATACAGACAAACAGAATAATAACTCTATATTAATAGTCTAAAGCTAACATTATCTGAGATATATAGCTAACAGTATATACTATATAGAGAGTAAACTGAATCTTCACTAAAAAATAGCTAAACACTTCAGAAAGAAATATAGAGACACTATAGAGTAAGTAACAACCCTATCTATATATATATATATATTAGCTAATATTACTAGTATATATTAAAAACCTACGTAAGTATAATAATATACTATACTACCGCAGCGATACTTACAGCTACTAATATAATATAGACTATAAAACTATCTACATCCAGCTATTCATCAAGTTAGCATATATAGGCTCGAGGGTATTAAAACAGTGCAGCATTCACATCAACCATCCGCTAGACGCTAATATCACTACCATACTACCTACAGCTCCCAGCATCACAGGTTAGTACCCCCCACGCCCAACTATCTCACACAAACCTTCTTCACATAACCTTTCATATAAGCCCTTAAGATATCATAATATTAAACTAACAAGAAAGGAAAAAAAAGCATACAGCAAAGCAAGCTAAAAACAAGCAAGCCAGCATAAAGTATATAATATATAATATAAAGCTAGATAAGTAGAATATTATCTTCAGCATCAACAGACCTGACGTTAACGCTACCTCCTAATACATATCCGCTATAAACTTCAACAGTAGCTTCCTCCAAGGTATTAATATTAAGAGGCTATATATCCTTATAGATCCTATTATATATAACTGGAAGCTAACTATACTAAAAAAGATAGCTAAATACTTTAACGTTTTTAGTAGTATTTCTTTATACTAAATAGTGCTTCTTAATAAGGTAAGTTCTTACAGTATTTTTAGCTACTAACCCTACACTTATATATATATATATATATATATATATATATATATATTCCTAGAGGAGTCTAGCCTACTAACACTACTAATCCTACAGAATAACTATAAGACGATAGAGAATATCTATAGCTACTACAGCATACGCAGTAATATAGAGACTAAGAGAACCTTCCCGAAAATAGAAAATACTATTATTAACTACCTAAAGATATAGAAGAGGGTATATCTATACTTCATCTGCTACTAACTTATTAATAAGGATAAGTATATAACCTACAGGTTAGTAAACTTCCTCCCACTTATTAAATAGATTAAGCTAATAATACTGAGGGACTATATAGATCCTATCTTTATCAGCAGCTCCAACTTTATATACATAACAGTACACCAGACTATCATATAGATAGTCTTATAATATAAGGTTAGTAACAGGCTGCCTAATAGTGTAAATAAGACTGAGGAGACAGAGAGGAGTATATAGATTAATAACCTATTATAGATAAACCTTATTATATCTAAAAGCTTTATTAATAATAGGTAGTAGAGAATACTGCTTATTAACATAGTAGGGGCTCTCTATATTAATATTAAGGAGGGTATCAGGCATTCCTTTATTATTAGTAAGGATATATCAGCACTAGTATTATATATAAAGCTAACCTTCCTCCACTAAGTATACTAAGAGTTGATACTGCATACTATAATAGACACTACTAACTATACCACTATTATTAATACTATCTGGCTGAAGTAGATACACTTAATACTGCAGCTTGCTATAATAAGGGATACTAACAGAGAGATAAGCTTAAGCGGCCACCCTATACTTAAGATAGTAGTCGTAAGACTATATAGCCTATATAATATTATTATAGAGGAACCTTTTAGTATAATAGGTAAGATTATTACTATCCTATTATATAATAAAGAGACTATAGAATATAGCTATAAAACTAAAGTAGGTTCGTAATCCTTCTATATTAATATATATATATAAATTAATTACTACTAGTTTGCTAATAAAATATATATAAAAAGCTGCATATTAGAGACCTGTGTAATATACTATACAGGTGCGTTATTAACCTACACTAGCGTCTGGCGTTACTACTACTTATCTCCAACCCCGATAGAGACGCTACTAATAATAATAATAATACCACTAGCAGCCTCTTTGCCGTATAGTAGGACTGTATTAACTATATACTGGGCTTCCTGGATATTAAGGATAACAGCAGAGATGGCATAACGGAGCTTTCAGTTTTCACATAAACCTTCCCAGAGGGTAATGGTGGTATCTCCCTCTTCTGGCGCCTATGCTGGGATAGTAATAATATAGCCTAACTTAGATATAGACACGCAGACAAGATATATAACTAACTGGGTGAGGAAGTAGTTAGGTGGATACTAAGGGAGGATACTATTAAGGACTACTTCTGCAGGATATATAACTTTATTAGTAACTTACTAGTAACTATATTCCTCCTCCTGGAGATATAATGCTGTATAACTAAGTTCCTAACTATCTACTACACTAATATGCTCTATAGTAGTAAGTATAATATCTTTTAGGATAAATAGTATAGTAGCTAGGTTGTTAATATCTACTACTATAAAACTAATATTAAACTTATAAATATAAAGTTAACCTAATATCTAATTCCAGTCCCGCTAAACTATATACTTATATACTACTTACTCTATATATTACTTTTTATGTAAATTCTCTACTAGTAGTATATAAGAATAATAAGTATCAGATACTTCTAGTATAGTAAGTTTCTCTATAGTAGAAGCCTGCAATAGGTATAATCTACTATACTGACTGATAAAATCAAGATTATTATAGTGTAACTTAAAGATACCGATATTACTGACGTCTTTGCCGCTGGAACTTTTATAGTAGCTGAGGTTACACTAATAGATATTAACAGCAAGGACGCTAAAGACAAAGAAGATAATAACCTAGTTGTAGGGGATAACGATAACGTAAGATACAGAAGTAGTATCTTTATATGCGATGTTAGCGTTAAGCTCTACTGTAAGCTACAGTATATATATAATAGTATATATAAGTAACTAATACAGAGGAGGTTATTAATAGTAGCTAGTAGTAATAATAATAATAATTATAATGAGAAGGATAATAGTAGTAATAATAATAAGAGTAACAGTAGTAATATTAATAGTAAGTTGTAAGAGCTATATAACACAAGGTAGTTAGCTAACTTACTTAGTATCTAGTTAGCTACTAAGTTCTATATCTAGTTTACTAAGTTCTTTAAAAGCTTCTATATTAAGATAGACCTCACTACTTAGTATTATGTGGCAGAAATATAGATGCAGCATATTAATAGTATAATCTAGCTTGATGTTAGTATACTACTAGCTTTCTAGAGTAATGTCAGTAGTAACTTCCTCACTAGCCTCTATAAGATAGTGAGATATAGTGACAGTATAGTGTCAGCTAAGTATACTCTAAGTTCCGCAGGTAGCGCTAGTATCTCAGATATTAAGAAGAGGATGCAGTACTGTAGAATATTCACTATTATGTATAGCTGGATCGGTAGTAGCTATATAATATAGATATTAATAATAAGGTTAATAGTTAGTAAGTAGTAAGGATACTTCTAACTTTAAACTTCTATATAGACTCTCTTATACTAACTCTTTTTAGTGTTTATATTAGTTAGACTCTCCCTATATAAGGTATATAGTATAGTCTGGAATAAGATTCTGGGCTATATAGTAAGCTTCTAGCTTGTAAGAGATATAATATAGCTTAGGTAACTAAGAGATATTAATAGATTTATTAGTAGTAAGACTGAGTTTCTGCTCCAGTTACTATATAAACTTAAGCGTGAGGTACCTATCTTCAGACTGGAATAGAAGGAGGCTCTAAAGTTTACCTACAGCCTGAAGCTTCTGTTAGTTATTATACTGCCGATAAGCGTAGGTAAGACTATATTAGCTCTAGTGGGGGCGAAATAGTAGATATCTGGCATTACGCTCTTTATTATACTATTTATAGCGATACTGTAGGATGTTGTAAGGTAGACTGAGGCGGCTGGCGTTATTACTGTAATGTTAGCTGAGCTGGCAGAATAACGTAGTATAATGGGGATAGTAACTATATCCAGTAGTATCCACTTTATTATTATAATACTAGAGACGTTATAGAATAATACTGCAGGCGTCACTATATAGTAACTTATCGATAAGAACCTACTTAATAGGGTTGTTTTTAATAAGTATTACTATCTGTTTGACGCTATATTCCGCAGCTAGTAGCAGTCTTTCTATATTATCCTCTACTGCCTAGTCTGTATATTCTGCTGGATTATTATAATAACTATACTACTACTAGCAATAGAGCTTCTTATTATTAATATCTTCAGGGTAGCGAGGGACAGCAGGTTTGTGTGGACAGATAATACGCTTACTGCCTTACTGTATACTATCTGCCTCAATACTGAGATAGGCAGACTGAGAGGCCTGTGGGATGTTATTATATTCTACTAGCTGATAGAGTAGCTAGACCTGATATACTGTATTATATACTATATAAGGAATAACCTTATCTAGTAGCTACAGATGTTAATTAATAAGCTATATAATATCCACACAGTATACTTCGCCAGGCTGTATAAGATACTTATTATCCTAAGTTTTAATATAGATATTAACTAGAATATTATAGAATACTTCAGCAGGCTCCTTATCTACTTAGAGTATAACTATAGTGAAAACTCTAGAGATACTGTATATACAAATAGAGTTAAAACTAACTAGCTAGCTGCAGCTAATATCTAAATAATACTTAAGCTTAGTAACCCCCCACTAAGTAATATAGACGTCTGTATTATATTTTTCGCGATAAGTATAATAAGTATCAGTATTAATATAGATACTAACATTTCTATTATAATTAGTACTAGCAGTATATATAATATTAGCTAGATACTGAGGCATATAAACTATATTAGCAAGAAGGATACAGCTATATATATAACCTCTAAGATATATAGTATAGATGAGGACTGTAAGCTCTTCCCAGTAATAGATAACCTAGTGGAGAAGCTGTAATATACCCAGGTAAGCCTGCTAGCATACTTTAAATAACATAAGGAGACTATAAAAGGTAATTTTATTAATATTAAGATATACTACTATACCACACTTACCCACTACTTTAACGCCTTCAGTAGGTGTAAGACATACTCCCGCGACGCAGGCGAGGCCCTATGTAACCTCTACGAAGCACGTCACACGCACGCCAATACACACACCGCCGCCACCGCCACCGCCGCATTAACGCAGGCAGACAAAAAAGAGTTAAGTATCAGGAATAATATCATTATACTTAACGCAGGCTCTAGCCGCCAGGCGTCATCAGTATCAAGATCAACATCAACAACATCAAGATTAACATCCACACTAAAACTAATATTAATAAGATTAAGATTAATATTAAGGTTACTATTAGTAATAACGTCAGGCGACAATATTAATAATAACAACACTAAAGTATCCTGCATATCTAAGATTATAACTTACTATATCTATATATCTCTGTAGCTTATTATTATATTAAGACACAGGCTGCATAAGGAAGCAGCAGCAGTAAGAGGCAACAGAATAACTATAATGAGGGCTACTAAATACCTCCTGCTGCCTAACATAAATATCAGCCACAAGAGAAGCTAACCCTCCACTAAAGCTAACAGTAAGATATATAATAAGCAGATATCCGCATAATATAGTAATATTACTAAGTATCCTATCGATAGAAAGTATTATCAATAATAACTACTAATACTACTACCTAACGTCACACAGGAAAGCTTAAGTATAATATTTAATAATATCCTCACTATAGTATTGTTATATATAGCAGGGATAAACTAGCTATTTAAAGAGGAGTTATATATCTTCTACTTACTGAATAATAAACTAAACAGGCTATATAATATATAAAGTTATATCTGATTAGTCTAAACTATATAGCTAATAGCTGTAAGTAATATAGTGTAGATATTAAATATAATTAACTAGAGCGAGAGGGTAATTAAGAACTATAAACTTAAGATCCTTAAGGATTACTACTAGTATTATTACTATATCCAGACTGCTAGCAAACAGAACCTTAAGCTTACTTATACCAGCAGGATTAACAGGAACTAAGTATATAACTATTCTAACAACCTAGAGGGCTTCAGAGTGAAGATAACTATCAGATAACTAATACTAACGTTAGTTATACTACTAGTCAGGTTACCGTAAAATAACATAAAAAACCTACTACTTAATCTAAGTATAGGTCTAGATATAATAAATATTATATATTAAGATAGCTAGTAGGTAGATAAGAACTTCCTTAAATAACTACTTAAGGATATTAAGATATCTTAAATAACGGACGAAAGATAAACTATAGTAAAGAAGTTAACTATATATAGTAGATTCAGTCCCAGGTTTAGAAATAGTAATATTAGTATATTAAGGTTAACTATATTAGTAAGTAAGCTAGCTAGTAATATATATTTATAGTAGCTACCTAGGGGAGGGAGGATATAAATCTGGAAGGAGAGAGGTTAATAGTCTATATTATATAACAGATAAATACTTAACTTAGAGAATAGTGTAGCAGTAATAATATAATATATTTAATTAGCTTTCTCTCTGATACTATATATAACTAAGGGGATTAAAGTAATAATTTATATTTAATTATATATATATATATTCTCCTGTAAGTCTCAAATCTAACTTATATATATATATCTTAACTAGGAGGGGGGGAGATTCTGTAAGTTAGGAGAAGTAGTATCTAAGAAGTTATTAGTAAGGCTGAGAGTGAGAAAAGCTAGTTAGATTATATCAGTTTTAATATAGAGTGAAACGGCAGCCTTATCCTACACGAGATAAGAAACTTAGTTTAAGCTAGCCTCTATAAGGATAGACTAGTAGTAGAGAAGCTATAGGCTGGAGTTAGATATATAGAACAGTTAGTAGAAGAAGGATTTAGAGCTATTAAATAGACTAAATAGCTGTATGTAGAATACCTTAAGTTCTATTAGGCTCTTAGCTTTTTGGCGCTTAAATATATTATCTCTTGTAGCTTTCTTCCTATTAAATTTATATAGATTTAGAATGATAGATATATAGTAGTTAAAATTTAGATTATCTATAGAAAGAGTAATAAGTATATATAAAGTTAGAGGTAAGAATAGGAGTAAATAAGGGGGGATATAGATATAGATACAGATAGCTTAATATTAAGTTTAACTTACTAATCTAATAGAATAGCTTCTTTCTTCAGAAGGTAGTAATGCTCTCTTTAGTAATATAGAAGTTAGTATTTTTAATAAACTAGAGAGCCTTAATAATGAAAATAGTAATGTAGACTAATCTCAGTGTGGGACCCTTAATAGACACTTAAAATATATTATAGCTAGATAGGGTATAGAGTGTAGCTATATAGCTACTAAAGATAAGGATAATAATAAGAAGTAGGTTAATAAAAAGCTTCCAGTATGTAATACTACCCTCTAATAGCTTCTTAGTAAATATATAGTATATAGCGATAGTAGATTTTAATATTAACTGCAGGTTCCAGTTCTGTAGATATTTAAAGCCCTTCCTAATAAGGTTAGGTATTAATATGAAGAGGATATAGTATAGGAAGCAGACGTAGCGACGGTCGCCAGTAAGGATAGTATCTATCTAGACTGTAAGCCTGAGGGATAGTGGTAGTAGTAACGATAACGACAGTAATAACAACAATAACGACGATAACGATAATAATAATAACAACAATAATAACGACAATAAGAGGTTAATATGCAGCTTACTTGAGCGCTACTAGCTAAACTAGCTAGTAACCACACTAAGTATATCCCTCTATGGAGTGTGGATCCTAAACTATATAATATATACGTCAGACTTAATATAGTAAGTATTATAGAGGGATATATAGAGAGCTGTATTCCTCCACTAGAATTTCAAGCTAGGTTGTAACATTCTCTATATATTATTCTACAGCTTAATTAATAATATCTTAGTAAGCTTAATAAGTGGGTCACCTGTATGTATATACAGTAGGGTGTGGTAGTAGTGGATAGGTAGTATGTTTAATATATCAGTAAGCTAGTGGAAACTGCCGCTAAGTGAGAGGATATCCTTATATAGACTCAGTCTGGATAGATTCAGACTAAATGCTTCTAGGAAGTTTATAACTAGAGTTGGATAGTTAGCTAGGTTAGCGACCGCTTCAGCTATTATACACCTTATAGTTAGAACTAGTATATATTAATATAGTAGCTTTATAGTATCAGTCTGGAGGGTGTCACTACTGCTACTACTGTCAGTACTACTACTATTACTACTAGCCTACAGGCTTATATAGTATATAATTTATACTAGTATCTCACTATTAAATCTATATATTACTAGGTAGACTATAATATTAAAGAGGGTAACAGGAATATATAAGATAAAGATGTTATATAGCTGCTAGAAGAAGTTATTATATAGAATATAGTATAGTAGAGATTATTATTACTTATTCCTTATTAAATAGCTACTAGGGAGGAGTTTCGGTGTAGTGGGTATATATAGGTAGAAGAGCGTCTGGATGCTGGCAGCTGTATTATATATTAGTAATAGAGATAGAGGTTTCACTATTACAGCCACTCTAATATAGTTTTAATCCTCAGTGGAGGGGTTGAAGGATACCTAAATAGTATTACTAATAATTTCTATAATCTATAGTATCTTATCAATCTATTAAAGCTAGAACTGTTAGAATTAATTACTATATAGATTAGTAGTATTAATATAATATATAAGGTATTACTTGAGATAAGGAAATAGAGTAGGAGAGTAGTAATATAATAATATCTACCTAGCGTAGGAAAAAGCTAAAAAGTAGAAGTGGGAGGCTATAAATAGCTAAGTATAGATAAGGAAGCTAGTAAGGTATCTGGTTAAGATAGTACTAGGTAGCTAAAACTAGGTTAACTACCTTACTTACCTAACTTAGTATATCTCCAGCTTTAATGTATACCTAATCTAGTTCTCTAGGTTATATATATAGTTTGCCACTTATAATATAGTATAGTAGCTAGTAAGTATTTACTTCTTCTTTTCTCTTATCTTTCTTTAATAAATAAGAAAAGTAGATAGAAAATTATTAAAAAAAGAAAGATAGAAAATTATTAAGGAAAAAGGAATAGAAGATTACTAAGGAAAATAGTAAAGAAAATTATTAAGGAAAAGAGTATAAAAACTATTAAAGAAAAAGATATAGAAGACTATTAAAAAAAAGGATATAGAAGGCTATCAAAAAAAAGGATATAGAAAACTACTAACTATAAAGAATAGAAAACTACTAAGAAAAAAGAATATAAAAAACTACTAACTATAAGGGATAGAAAACTACTAAGGGAAAAAGTATAGAAGACTGTTAAAGAAAAAAGTATAAAAGAGTATTAAGTAAAAGGGAATATAGAGTTACAGACTTATATCTTAAATCCTACTCTATATTATTCAGTCTTATCTGGAGATATTAAATATAATATTACTAATTCTTTAGTTACACTACTAGTTAATAATAGGTTACTAAGTGTTATTCTTCTAGAGTATCACTAGACGCTATATTAGTATGCTCTTCCGCTTACTAGCGAAGCCGAGGGTGCAGCACACAACAGCCTCAAGCTTAGTAATACTACTGTTAGCATTATTAAATATACTTACTAACTGCAGCCATAAGGATTCAGTGACGGCGGCGGCAGATAATAATATCCTACTTAGTAACAGCAGATCCCACATATTACACTACATATTACAGTAGTTCTCCAAGAAGCTAACATACTATTTACTATTACTTTAAAGCTGAATAAGGATATCTCTAGGTAATATATTAATATTATATAGCTTACATATTCACTATAACTGCAGGTTATTAATAATAATACTACTAAACCTAAAATATAACGCTAACACTACTATTTAATACTAGCTAGCTATTATATCTAGAGGCTACTAGTGGATAGAAGACCACTATAATAAAAATAAGATAACCTGGGGGGGTATATATATATAACTACTCGTCCACACTATAAACTTAAACTAGCTATAGAACACTAAAGTTCTTATAAAATTAGTTAGATTTTTATACTAAATATCTATATAGTGAAACTTTTTAATAAGATAGTCTACCTATCTCAGTATAAACTTGCAGCTATTTATATTAGTAGCTTACTAGAATCTTATATTTAAGATCTTTATTTTTACTAGACGTAGAAAGTAGAGTTTAGCAGTATGTATACAGATAAAGTGGCGTCTATTATTATCAGTAAGAATTCTACCTAGTTCTAAGACTCCTCTAGATACTTACAACTGGAGATAGCCTAAGAGGGTTATAATATCCTCTTTCTGGAAGTAACGCTACTTAGTATTATTAATATCTCTATTAAAGCTAACTTTAGAAGAAAGTCTCTTTCTTAATATCTTATAGTTAATAGGGGGGTCCAGATGTAACTTCTTATCCTTATAGCTACTAGTGTAAATTATAAGTGTCTTATCTATATTATAATACTAGTAGTAATTATCACTAAGAAGGCTATAATAATATAATAGTAACCTATATAGATATAATCTAGATATAATATATAAGGAACCTAAAATTATTATTAAGTTAAAAAAAAAAAAAAAAAAAAAAAACCTCCCTAGTAGAAGTAGTTAGATATACTGCAGCAGATACTAGTATTAGTCGTAAATAACTATATTCTCTACTTATCTGTTTGTAGTCTAGTGTGTATAGTCTATTATATATACGCTCTTTCGTGAGTAGTATCTACTTTAGTACTAACTATATATAGAATAACTAGAATAGTGTAAGGAATAGAACTTACTGACAGGAGACAACGTCGCTTACATTATGCTGATAACGGGGGGGCCATAATAATCGTAGGGGTATATTAATATACTAATAGAGCCGGGAATATAACCTAACCTAGGCGAGAAACCTATAAAAGTGTGACTGACGCTAGAATTGAAACAGCTATATAAAGGGCAGTAATAGTATAGTACTAACAGACAACCTTTTACTGGCAATATAGCTTAGTAAGGAGGTCTAGACCTAATAATAAAAGTGTTTAGTTTTATATATATCAGGTGGAAGTAGCTGGGTATTATAGTAATATTACTAGTAGATAACTAGTTAGCTTCTATACTATCTTGATACTTAATATATACCTGCTCCTTATTCAGACTAGTGTGTAGCTACTAGTGGAGTTACTTATATCTCTACTGTAAGAATGTAAATATACATAGAAGTTAATATTGGTTAAGGAGGTTGCTGAGAGAGTGATAGTAATAGTAGGCTATAAGGTAAGAAGAAGTAATTAACAGGGAGGAATAGTAGGATAGGTATTAATAGTAACCTCTAGATAATATTATTATAATAGGGAAACTTTATATTTTATCTGTAACTAAAGATATAACTATATTATATTTTGTGGATCGTTATAGGGGGGGGGGGTACTTTACTGGGTGAGGACTTACTTATCTTTAGAGGCTACTTATAGCGTTTATAGCTATTCCGACTAACTAACTAGTATATAGTATTGAAGCCTACCCTAATAGTGATGCTACTGGCGTTATATAGCTGATAATAATACTGGATCTTACGCTACTTATATTACCTAGAGTTGTATAACTAACGTAAGTAGTATGTTTACTATATATTATCTACTACTATAGTAGAAAAAGTATATTATAGCTATCTAGAAAGGAGTTTGTAGTATAGTAGAATATATAACTTTTAGGTATTAGCTATAGATATGCAGCTTTGAGAGCTAGGTGATTAGTTATAATAGAAAGGAGCTTTTTACCTACTTTATATAGCTAAAGATGGAGCTTAAGTATATACTGAGAATAGTGGGATGTAATAATCTAGCTGGTAAGTTAATAAGTATAGTGGGGGGGGGGGCAGGAGGAAGATAATATAGTAATAGAGATAAGGATAGTAGTTATAACGTAAGTTAAGTATATTATCTCTTTATACTAGAAGAAAAACTAAATCTATTTTATTATATAGTAAATATTGAAATAATTAATTTGTTTTAAGATTAAACTATATACTGTATATATATATATATTTATTTTTAGTATTTTATTAACTTAATAGTTATTTATATTAATAGAATATCTTATATAAGTAATAGTAAAATATTATATAAAATGTAGATAGTATATAAAATAAAAAGTACTGACTAATAAGATAAAATTTATAGAGATTTATATATACTAATAATTGTGAAGGGCTGGCCCCAACTGGGGGGTGTAGTGCTGCAGCTAATAGTATCTCAGCCTCTAGTATCTATATACGTGCGTGCGTATACGAATAGTACTACTAATTGAGCTACCGTTAAAAGGTATGTAATAATAAATTATCCACTTATTATCTAGCTGCACTTAAGTAGGGTGTTCTGTAGTGTGTTCTATATGAAGCCAGCCTATAACAATAATATAATAGATTACATAAAATCCTCTTACTATTATAATAAACTAGTATCATGATAAGTATATATATAGTATACTAATACTATAAAATAAATTTATTATAAATAGATATTTATGGAGGGCTGATCCTAACTGGGGGGGCATAGTGCTGCAGCTAATACTATCTCGGCCTCTAGTATCTATATGCGTAAGTGCGTGCGTATATGAATGGTACTACTAATTGAGCTATATATAGACTCGTTAAAAAGGTACGTAATAATAAGTTACTATTTATTGTCTAGCTACACTTAAGTAGGGTGTATAGGCTCCAGGTTTATACTTAAACACCTGCGGAGGATTGGAATAGTGAAGTATACTACAGAAAGGTAAATTCCTCTATATATATTAAAGAATACTAACTATAGTAGCTGCGCCCGCTAGTTAATATTTCTTAGAAGAATTAGAATATATTTTATAGTATTTTTAATAATATTTAGAAGTGGATATCTCTCTTTCTATAGAGTAATATTTAGCCTCCTATATAAATAACTATACTAATAAATAAAAAGGATAATTATGGCTGATTGATTCGAATAACTGATACTATCGAAAAAATAGACCTAGAGGTAGCTTCTGTTGAATACGTGGGAATTTAGCTACACTGGAGGATATCTCTAGACGATAAACTATAATATTATAGATACTACCTCTAAAACTTCAATATAATATAATATAATAGTAATAATAAGCTGATTTACTTTAGTGGTTGACAGGCTAATAAATAAAGGGAAATATAATAAAGTGATTCCGAGATTATACCTAAATATAACCTTTTTCCGAATATATACTTTAAGTATACCTACCTGGAGCTATAATATTTATAAGTAAGAAGATCTTAATAATCCTTATAATAGCTGAAGGTATAGAAAGAACCTCCTCACTTAAATAAGTAGTATAGTTTTCCTATTTATCTAATAGAGAGGGATTGATGGAAAGTCTTAATAGGGAAATCATAAAAGCCTAGAAAGATCTAAACTGCTAATATAATTTAGAGGCCTGGAGAATAAGCTGAAACCCCTATATATAAATCCTGCCTGGTAGTATGTAACAGAGGGTGGACGTAATTAAATAAACTACACAGCAGCCCAAACAGACGGAAGAACAGCAGGATAACATCCAGATCCGGGCAGAGGCTTAGGAATTTATAGATATCTTTAAATAATTAATATGCTAGGGAATACTAACTATTAGACTTCTGCTAATACTGATTATACTAGAAATAGCTTTACTAAAGAGATAGGAGGGAAGAATTAAATAAGGCTAACGTAAATTCAGTAGTATTAACAAGGGACTAAGTATATAAGCTCTTATCCTGAGGGAAGAATAAAAGACAGAAGGGGTGAATAATAACTCCAAACTCCTAAGTTTAAAGAGAAGACTCGCAACATAGAAATAGATACAATAGTCAGTAGAAAAGTCTGTAGCAGAAATAATAAGAATAGAAAGAGGATTATACTAAGATATTATAAGTATTAATATCTAATATAGAGGTTAATATCCTAAAGTCCGCATCAGAGAGGTTATTAATAGAATTATCTAAAGTGACGAGAAAACTTTAGTGTAACTAGTTAACTAAGTCGAAAACATAAAAGTTGAGGATAAAAACATCTATCTGTATAGTCTGTATAGTCGGGAAAAAGCCTATATTAGAAGTTATTATATCCAGATAATTCTAATATAATAAGTTTATATTATAGCCTGCCAGATAAAATAAACTAATCATCTTAGTGCAAAATAGGTTAAGTATAAAATATCGAAAGCCCAAAACTATATAAATAAGGCTGAATTAAGCTTCTACATAACTTTAATTACAACTAGCGTAATATATTATATTAACCTATACAGGATAATAGCTAACCTAGAGGGCCCATTCTTATAAAACCTTCTAGTAACACCAGGCGGACTTAATAAAGACGTCAGACACACTAGGGAAACCTACAGAGATATAGTAATAAAAGCTGAAAACTTACTTTATTACTCAGGATAAAATTATTACTGTAAGAAGATACTTTTTAAGGAGGATCACAAAGAAATAGAAAGTATCCAGAAGGAAAATCCTTTAGGATAGATAGATTTCAACCCTATCACAAAGAACTGGAAGATATTTATCAGTTAAGAGTACTAGGAAACGCCAAAGCGGATATATAAGGAAATCCCAGCTATTTAACCTTACATTATATCTTTATATTAACTATATTAAGAGAAAGGAAAGATACTCACTTAAGAGTATCTACTTAAAAGTAGGAGAAGAAAATGTAAACTAAATAGAATAGGATAGAAAGTAGTAAGTAATATAACTAATTATATATTCTTAGGATATCTAGATACTACTATAATAGAAAACCCCCACGCAATCTTACATAAAATAACAACTATCACTAAGAGAATTAAATTAAACCTATTATTAACTAGCTTAGATACTATTATAATTTAATACTGTAATACCTATTTCTTTTCCCAGAATCTAAATTTTCTTCTCACTTATACTTATCTGCAGCCAGATTACTATAGTATACCTTATAGCGTAAGCAAACAGAACCGAGGACATACTCCTACACTTAAGTAGGGTATACAAACTTAAGCCTATACTCAAACACTAAATATAACCTATAATAATAGTAAGAATTATAAACTATATAAAAAAATATATTCTATCTATATAATAAGTAATTAATTAAAAACTTTAAATATATACTATAAAATAATTAAATTATAATAAACTTAATAATATATATACTAACTCTATATACTTTATACTATTATTATAATTATTCTTAATATTATTCTTTTTAGATCTCTTTCTATATTATCTACTTACTATTTTAACTTAAGAATATACTATCCTATTCTGTAACTCTACTTAATTATATATCCCTCCTCACTAAATAAGTTTATAGTTATATATATACTCTATAATCCTGGCTGTAATATACTTACCTGGTAGCTTCTACCGTCCCTACTGCCTCTGCTGCCCCTACCGCCTCTGTATATTACATATCTATACTGCTAATTAGTAAATATCTACTAACCCTAAAATACTTAATACTAATATTAATAACTAGGTAGCTTCTAGCTACCTCTATATATTTATAGTCTCTAGCTTCCAGCTTCTAGCCCCCAGCCTCTAGAATTAATATTATATTATATTTAGAGCAAGAGTGGCTAGAGTCTGATGTAACTCTTAAGGCCTCTATACTGCTACTAGTAGTATAAGGTGACAAATATATTATTATAGTTATATTATCTATCACTACTACCTACTAGCAGTATATTCAGCCAGGAGGAAGGATACTATACCTTCCAGCCATAAGTAGGGTGCTAACTTCCGCTATAACTCTAAGTAGCTATAGATGTAAAGCTGAACCTCCCCCAGAATCCTCGTAACTTCCTCACAGACTATAACTGACGTAACATAAGTAATATATATAGTAATAAACTTAAAGAAGCTCTTATATTAATAAAGACTAATAGCTTTTCAGTATTATAACTTATCTATATCGTATATCTCTATTATATAAAGCTGATATATAATATAGCTTAAGTTAACTATTAAATAGCTAGCTGATCTATAGAGTGGAAATGTTAGTATACTGTATAATAACTAACTGAGGATAATAATTATCATACTAAACCCTAATAGTATAATTAGAAAGTATATATATATATTATTATCTTAAGTATACTACTATAATAATAGAAATAGCTATAGAGCTTAATTATCCTCTAATATAGCTATCTCCACTACTTATAATATAGTAGTATCTATCAGATTAGATACTTAAGCTTACAAATAGTTACATTAGTAATATATATTATATAGGCCTATATCCTTTTAGCTATATAGTTAATTTAACAATTAAGAGTTTTATATACTCTAAATAGGCTATAAATTCAAATTCCACTTCTATAGGAAGTAAAAATAGATATAGAGATATTCTATAACACTATAGAGATACTCTATAATATTATAGAGATACTCTATAACATTATAGAGATACTCTATATATAGATATAAGTCCACTAATTAGAATAGAATAAACTTAACTCTAGTAACCCTAAGGGAATATATTAGATTAAATATTTAAGCTTACAAATAGTTATATTAGTAATATATATTATATAAACCTACATCCTTTTAGCTATATAGTTAATTTAATAGTATTATCTCTAACACTCTCACACTTATATTATAAAGAGAGACATATTTGTATTTACTTCTGCCTGCTAATGGCAGAGGAATATTTAGGCTATAATATACAGAGGATACTTATAGAGAAGTCTCCCCACCTATTACTACTGTCTAATATAGCTATAATATCTCCTATATTTCTATATAAGCTTATAGGGAACTATAGCTAGCAGCTAGAAAGTTAATATAGTATTAATCTAGTTATCAGTATAGGCTGTCTATCTGCAGCTTCTACTTCTATCTATATACTTTATATATCCTTATTACAGTCAGTAAAAACATATATCTAGACTAGTAGCCAGTTAGAATTTATATTAGCTAAACTTCAGACTGGATATATATTATATATTATATTACTTAGTCCTATTTTAGTAGTACCTACAGAAGCTACTTTATATTTATATATAACACGCCAGGCCATATAGTTACATATACGCACACATACGCATACATGCACACCCGCACGCACCTTAGCCGCTAATTTATCATGTATAATAACTAAGAGTCTTATAATACTACATAGCTACTAAGTTAAGCAGGTATATAATATAAGACAATAAGTAACTAATAGTTGGAATACTTTTAATAGTCCTCAGAAATGCCGATAACTAGCTTACTTAGTATAACTATTCACTCAGGATTAATAATACTATCTGTAGGTAAGAAACTATTTCCTCTGATGCTTAGATTAACTTTAATATTTTCTAGATACTATTTAAGTAATAAGTAAAGATAAATGATAGTAAGTATAAGTGAGGAGTAAAGTAGTAATTTTGTAATGTAAGTTATTAGAAGCTCCTATAGAATAAATAATATAAAATATGGAGTTTAAGTTGAAAGTAGAAAGGATAAGAGTATATATAAGGTAAGGTAGGTATTAGTAGTAATATTCCCTCTAAGGAGTTATTAAGTAAAGATAGTGAAACTTATAAATAAAAGGGAAAAAAGTAGTTTTAATAGGAGAGTATATAAGAGGAGTGTAAATAGTAATATTCTATATAAAGAAAAACCTAACTAGTAATAAGTGGGGGATAAAGTTCTATAGAAGAGAGGAATAGAAACTAAATAATAAGGGATAGATACTAGGAAGACTATAAGCTTAGTAATATAAATTTATAAAGGAGAGTTAGTAATATAAAGTGGGTTAGTAGTATAGAGAAGAGTTAGTAATATTATGTTAAAAGCTGCCTTTTTACAGCCTTAAGATAACTATAGAGTTTAACACCCTAGACGGCAAGGGCGTATATAGAGAAGATGTAAACGTAGGAGGGTAAAGAAAGAGTAGTAAGTAAGAGATTCAAGTAAAATAGTATTAATAGTAAAGCTTACATAAAGTAGTATAGTAAATTAGTTTTAATCTTTAGGGATAATATTTAACGCTGAGTAAAGTAGCTAGTAAGTTATATTAATTTTAGTATGCAGCTTTTAGTACTTCTGGCGCTTATTTAGTATTACCTACCTATTATATAGTATTTACCTCTGCTATAGTTCTCTAGATACCTACCTAGATAAATATATCTTATTATTACTGAATATATATTATATAACTCTGCTGATATATATAGCTAGTGGGATATATATCTACCTTAGTAGCTATATATAATATATATACTACTATTGATAATTATATTATTTTAGTATATACTATCTTTTTCTTTATCTTCTTCTAACTAAGTTCTTCTTATCTCTCCTAGTTTTGTATATCTTCCTACTAATCTTCACTCTTATCTGAAATAGTATAGAAGTAGTTTTTACATTATATAGTTTATATTAAGGAAGTAGATTACATAACTCTAAGCCTCTTAGGCTTCCCTTGCATCTCTAACTACTAGCTAGTATCTTCTTTTAAAGTTTTTCTATAAATATTATTACTACAGATACTATAAATATTATGATTTAGTTACACCTATAAATTATAAGCCTAGAGGCTATTCAGGGGGTTTATTTTACCTCTTAAAACTATTCCTAACCTTTCTTTACTTTATTTTCATTAACGATAGTATTTTTCAATATATTACGAAATCTTTTACTAGGTTTTCTTATACTTTCCCTCCGAAATATAAGAAAAAAATAACACTTTAACTCCACACTTTACACCCTCTATGTTTTATTAATCGTTATTTATATCCTCTATATTATTTAATTATCTGTAGTATTCTCTACACTTTATACTCTCTATATTTATTTAATCTTTACTATATACACTCTCTATATAATGTATATTTTTTACACTTTTTACGCCTTCAGTATTATATCTAATTATATCTAGATCCTACTATTATAATACTCTAATATATTAATATTATACTGTAACTTAATATATATTAATAGTAGCCTAGCTAAGCTAGAGTTACTATTAAAGATACTATAAGACTATCACTAGTATTAGCTACTATAGTTTTATATTCTCTATACTATATAGTAGTAGAATCTACTTTACTATAATAAGACTATTATACTCTATTATCCTACTATACTTCTCTTTTAACTACTAAATAAAACTACCTTCTTATCTGTAGTTAAGTGGGACTACTCTCTACTTTACTATTAAATGAGAATACTCTTACTACCTTATTATTTATTCTGTATAATAAACATATTAATATTAATCCTTAAATATAGATAGACGCTAGTATCTAATATATTCACACTATCTACTAAATCTATATCCAGAGTAGATAAGCTACTATTTTACTAATACTAATCTTAACGTTAGAATTACAGTCTACTACTACTACTACTACTACTGTAATATATGCATGTTAGTATAGAATCTAGATATAATAAAGTTATATACCTAAGAGGCTAGATATAGCTATAACATATAATATATACAGTAGGAAATTATTATTACTACTACTCCACACTAAGTGTGATACTAAATATAACTACCCTATGCAGATATTATCACCAGATAGTAGTAATAGTAGCAACAGGACAACTAAACCCTATTCGCTGCCAGAGAAGCTGAAATAGTTTACTACTTATAATAGCACTAAAGTTTACTAGCTACTATCTCCCAACAGCCTATCTTCCTCTATACTAACTACCCCCTTAGCCTCCAGTATTAAGCTACTAACTACAGCTCTACCTAACTAATATAGAAATAGAGCTATTAGTAATAATAGAGAAATTATATCCTAGCAGCTTTAATAATCGTTAGAATCCAGCAATAGCAGTTTATACTAACTTAGTAACTAAGATAATAATAGTAGGAATTAGTTATAGAAATCTATAGTTAATATATAGACTATAGAGAATAAACTACTTAGCAGCAGAGAGGGAATATAAAGTAGGAAATAAAAACTATTCTATATATACTACTAGCTAGTAGTAACTAATAGTAGATATAGTAATAGATAAGATAGTATTAACCTTAGGATACTAAGTAGAGACAGATTTACAGCTTATAGAGGACTAGTATTAACAGTATAGGGGGATAACAGCCGCGGACTATCCATATCAAACTGCTATATTATCTCCTATATTCTAAATACTTACAGATACTCTACTAATTTCGTAGGGAAGATTATCCACTATATAAATATATCTATAGAAACTCTAACCTTAGGAGTAGTAGCAGTAATATAGCTATAATATATCTTGCATTTAAGTAAGATACTGAAGACATTATCTTTCTGCATGAGGACACCTATATGTGAGATTAGCCTACAGGCTTATAGTGATATACTAGTTAGCTTAGCTCCAGGCGCGTTATTGTTATACCTAAGCTACTTAGGAAAGATGTATATAGGCTACATGGAGGTGGTAGTGGTAGTAGTAACTATAGTTATAATATTAATACCAGTCTCGATAACTAGTAGCGTCCTGATAGAGGAAAGCTCTATAATATAAGATATCTAGCATGCTAGTAGCTATATATCTAACAGTAGTATTTCTTCGGTAGAAGAAACTTACTCTAGTAGGTTATCTATCAAGTATATTAGTATACCAGAAAGTTGGAGTATAAAGCTATAATACTTTTTAGCAGCCTATATAGATAGCTTTACAGTAGTTGTGAGGCTAATTATAATATTAATACTAGTAGCTTCACACACTACTAGTATCCTAGAGGAGGAAGGTTTCATAATAGGAAATATCTCATATAGTAGAAACTATATATCTAATAGTAGTATTTCTTCGGCAGAAGAAACTCACTCTAATAGATTATCTATCAAGTATACTAGTATACTAAGATATTAGAATATAAAACTATAATACTTTTTAGTAGCCTATATACCTAACTTAGCAGTAGTAGTAAAGCTACTTATAATATTAATATTAGCCTTGGAGGCTAGTAGTATACTAAACAGGTGGGGCTTCATAGTGGAAGATACCTAATGTAGCAGAAACTATATATCTAACAGTAATGCTTCTTCAGCAGAAGAAACCCACTCTACCAGATTATCTATCAAGTATATAACTAAGCTGGAGGGTTTGAATGTAAAGCTATAATACTATTCATTAGGCTATATAGACAGTATTATAAGTATAATATAATATAGACTTAGTATACTATCCTCAGACAATATAATATTAAGCATAAGTAATACTTCAGGAAAGCCAGAATGTTATAAAGAGACAGTAGCAGGCAACGTAGCTAGAGTGGCTAACTGTTATCCCTACTGACATTTTGGAGGCTATAGCAGGAACGACAGAGTAATAATACTAAGTGGGGATAGACTTAGTATACACTTTATCCCCTATATATAGTATAATATTAGTAGAAGTAACGTACGCCTATTAACCTAGTTATTGCTACTATAGTTACTACTGAGAGATAAGAAGATAAAGATTAAGCTGAATCTACTTCCCTTCTTATTCTATCTCTTAAATAGTAGGGTCCTAAGTATAAATATAGAGATATTAGAGTTAGAATTAGAATCAGAAAGGTTTATAGGTATATAACCCCCAGGGAATGAATAGAGTGGCTGTTGCAGTCTCTCTAAGATCATTGAGGTCAGCAACTACAGCTATAAGACTGGGTGTATGCTAATGCTGCAGGCCAGTAGTGTGACAGGAGGTTTTATCACCTCAGTTATAAATAACCATATAACTTCAGCTTCATATTAATACCTTTTCAGTTCATTATCAGCAGCCTGCTGCCTCTACTACTATATATACTCTACAAAATCCAGTTTCTTTTTAGCAAACTTTTTATCAAACTTAGTAAGGATCTTACAGTTTTATTTAATACTATAATAGAAATTATTACTTACCTTATGAGAGGATAGAATAGATAAGTATAAGAGACTATTACTAATATTAAGATAAAATATAGAAGACTCTATATAATAGTATATACTGCTAGATATAGTATCTACAATAAGATACCTCTACTGCTGTAAGTTAGAATCAAGATAATATCTAAGCTAGAGTGAGGGGATAAGGAGTCGCTAGTAACCAGTATAAACTAATATTTACTTATTAGAGGATATTAACTAACTCTAAACTATAGACTACCTTGGGGCAGATACTATCTATTATACTTACTAGTTTAGTTACTATATCTATAAACTCTATAGTAGAGCTTCTTAAAATATATATATTCTCAATTTTAGGATAGATCTAGTAGGATAAAGTAGATAGTAATAGATAGTTTATTTTACTTATAGTATAGAGAATAGTATAGCTGAATTTATATCTCTAAGCTAATAGATACTTAATATTAGTTAATACTATACTATTATTAGAAGAAGGAAAAAGTAGGAAATTAAGAATAGTAAAAATAGTAAGTAGTAAACCTAAGGGGAAAGCTATTAGATAAATAATACTATAGAATTAATAAGAATAAAAAAAGATATAGTTATATATAATAATAAACTTTATATCTGGAGATGAAACTGTATTTATCTAGATATTCTTGAAAGTATACTTATATTTTTATATTCTATAAAAAAGTAAAAGTGAGAAGATATTACAGTCTATTCTATATTCTAGAGATAAAGTATATTATAAAACTAAATACTGAGGAGGACCTACTTATCTATTATATAGACCACTTTTAAACCAACTACCTTTTCCAGAATAATAACCTTTCTGGATAACATAATATAGAGGAAGAGATAGTAGGGTCAGATATGTTAACGTATACTATATATATAACCTGTTATATATAGTAGTTAGTATATAGTGAATACTAGATTATAGATTATAGTTAGAAGAAACAGTATTACTACTTTAGTGGGAATTTGGATCTACTATACAGTATATAGTAATAGTAGTGGATCCTGATAAATTAAAATAGTGAAATAATAATATTATAGATTTTACAAAACGATTGCAGCTTAAGCTTCATAGCTGCTAGATAGATTTGTAAGAATAGATCCGAGAAATAGTTATAGACATATACATTTAGTGTAATATAGTTTACAGAAGTAATTATAATAATAGTCAGTAGATATCTAGCATTTCCTAAAATAGTACTTATTTCTATAGTAGATCTAAGAAATAGTACTGGACGAATAGATTTAGTATGCTGTAATTTATATAACTAATTAGGATAGTAGATAAAAGACGTTTAATATAAACATATATAATATATATTACTTAAGTGGATCTAAGAAATAGTAGTTAATAAATAGGTTCGGTATACTGTGATTTGTGGAAGTATTAGTAATAATAAATAGAATATATTTGATACAGATATATATAATATATATTTCTTTAGTAGATCCAGAAAATAATAATCAACAAATATATTCTATATACTGTAGCTTATAGAAGTAATAACGATAATAAACAGTAGACGTCTGGCATTTCCTATAATAATATGTATTTCTATAGTAGATCCGAGAAATAATGCCGAACGAATAAGTTTGGTATACCATAGTTTATAGAAGTGATAGCAATAATAAATAGAACGCATTTAATATAAACATATATAATATATATTTCTTAAGTATATCCAAGAAATGGTTATCAACAAATAAATTCAATATACTATAGTTTATAGAAATATTAGCGATAATAAACAGAATATATTTAATATAAATATATATAATATATATTTCTGTAGTAGATCTAGGAAATAGTGATTAACGAATATATTTAATATACTGTAGTTTGAAGAAGTATTGGTAATAATAAATAGTAGATATCTAGCATTTCCTAAAATAGTGTGTATTTCTATAGTGGATCTGAGAAATAATACTAAATAAATAAATTTAGTATACTATACTTTATGGAATTAATAGCGATAATAAACAGAATATATTTAACATAAATATATATAATATATATTACTTAAGTAGATCTAAGAAACAGTTATTAACAAATAAATTTAGTATACTATAGTTTATAGAAATATTAGCAATAATAAATAGATATATTTAATATAAATATATATAGTATATATTTCTTTACTATATCTAAGAAACGGTAGTTAATAAATATATTTAATATTTTAAGGAGCAGCTATATACTAGTCATCATAAAAGAAAAGAGAGCTACCTATTAATTAAATGATATTTATATATTGTTAAGTATAATGTAACTAGAGATATCTAAACTACTTACTATAGTTCTAATAAACCTTCTATATCTATAGGTAAGCTAATATGAAGCTATACTATATATCGTCACGTGATAGATATCCTCTAGTTTATGTAAGTAATTGTAATAGTGAGCAGAATATTGAAATATATAATATATATTTCTATATTACATCTAATAAATACTAGTTAATAGATAAAATTATTCTCTTTTAGTTTATATAATTAAATAACTAAATAAATATAATATTTATAAAATATAATAGCTTATTAAGCCTTTATTATATATATAATATATCACTAAAACTAAGTTTAAATATAGGAGAGCTAGAGTTAGAGAAGGAAACTTAGGAGAAGAAAATAGATAGAGAAGAAAATAATACTTTAGATATATTAGGATTAAGAGATCTAATATATATCGTAGTCTTTAGGTTTAACCTAGCTGATATCTCCTGGGGTGACGAGATAGTATCCTATATAGTATTACTTTCAGATAGCTTAGATGTTTATTAATATAGCGAAGAACTAACTAGCAAAAAGTATCTACTACCTGTTATATATATCTGTATAGATAGATTAGTATAAGGAATACTGATAGAAACCTCTGTAGTGGTGTCTGATAATAAGATATAGTATCTAGTAAATAGTAAACTGATAGTAATAAAATTGCTAACTTATATTATAGGGGGTCCTGATAAGCTGTAGGAAAGAATCAAAGAAATGTTAATTAATAGCTTGGTGGTTCCGGTATTACTAATATTCTCTTCTCCTTAATTAGATACTGAAGTTTGCAATTATGTAACTAAGTGTAAGTCAGGCTGGTAATATATTATAGATAGAGTTTATTTATTCACCATATTCAAACTTTCTTCTGTAACTAGATATAAGTAGCTACAGCAAGATACTATATTATATTACTTTTTAGTAATAGTAGAAGAAATAGTTAATAATATCTATTATGTTGATAGTGAAGATAGTGTTAGGGTTTTTGGTGTTCCTTTTTGCCTATGTTTAGCTTTCTGCAGATAAGGTTCCCTAGATAACTTCCTGGATACTCTAGAGCTATATTAATATTATTTATCTATATATAGAATTATAGAGAGTTTTAGTAAATAACTATAATAATATCTGCTAGTAACTGAAGCTTAATACTATAGAAGTAGTGACTGTATTATATTTACAGTAAGTTCCTAATAATAAATACTTATATTAATAATATTATCCTAAGCTAAACTATTATTATATACTAAAAGATTAATAGATTTTATTTTTAATATAAATTAAATACTAACTAAGAAGTAAATATATATATAATAAATTAGTAGTATTAATATCACAAAAATAAAAATCTATAATAATATATATTTTTCTTAGCTTTATATATTTAATATACTACTTATAAAATCTAGCTAATTAAAAATAAAGATAGAAATAAAGTATAAAATTTAGAATAAAATTTACTTTATTATTATTTATATATAAATCTAGTACTCTATACACTTTATACTCTACAAATCTATACTCTAAGATCTAGTAATCTATAAATCTACTACTCTATATATCTAATATTCTATAAATCTAATACTCTAAATATCTTATTTTCTAATATTTTAATTATCTATAAATTTACTATTCTATAAATTCCAGTTATCTACTAATCTAATATTTTTATATTCAGCTACTCTATAAGTCTTATACTCTATATATCTAATACTCTATATATCTAATATTAAATAAATCCAGTACTAAGTAAATCCGGTATTTAGCAAATCTAGTACTCAGTAAATATAATATTCTCTAAATTAGATACTCTTAAATCTAATAGTCTATATATCTAATATTTAATAAATATAATACTCTCTGAATTATATACTTTTAAATTTAGTAGTTTATTAATCTAATACTCTTTAATTCTAATATTTTATAAATCTGATACTCTATAAATTTAATACTCTGTAAGTCTGATACTCTGTAAATTTGATACTCTATAAATCTGATGCTCTATAAATTTAGTATTCTGTAAATCTGATGCTCTGTAAATTTAGTGCTCTGTAAATCTGGTGCTCTGTAAACCTGGTGCTCTGTAAATCTGGTACTCTGTAAGTCTGGTACTCTGTAAATCTGGTGCTCTACAAATCTGATACTCTGTAAATTTGGTACTCTGTAAATCTGGTGCTCTGTAAATCTAATACTCTGTAAATTTAGTGCTCTCTAATTTAATATTCTATTAATATAGTATTTTTTAATTATATTACTCTCTAAATTTAGTGATCTGTAAATCTAATACTCTGAGAATATATATATCTTATTATCTACTTATCTGTAAATATACTACTCTATAAATCTAGTAATCTCTTAATATAATTATTAATTAATCTAATACTCTTATAATCTACTAATCTCTAAATCTAGTATTCTATATATCTAGTTATCAGTAAATCTAGTTATCTTAAAATCTAGTTATCTTTAAATCTAGTAATTTAATATATAATATACTATATAAATTACTTAGTATATATTTCCTCTAAAGTATTCAAGAATATTTATCTTATATACTATAGAAAACATACAGTAATATAGCCTGATAATTCTGTAACTTATTAATAAAAAAATAATAATATTATTAGATTAAAGAGTAAAGATTCTGTTACCTTATTTTCAAAATATGTATCCTATGAGCGATAGGATATTCTGCTAGTAGATAATTTATTCAATATACTGAATATATCCACTATTAATTATAAAATATCAAATCTTCTTCCTAGCTTTATATTCGGTGAGAGATATATACTATTTCATATATCTGACTGTCGTAAATACAGATGTCACTTCTGCTGTTAAATCACTATTTTCTTAGTGTAAAAAACCATTTTTGTATATTATACCTTTTCCCGTTAATTTATAGCCTGTGCATACACCGCGTTCGACCAATAATAACTAAAGTGTGAACCGAATATGGTTGAATTCCCTGAGTCCTGTCAGTTAGGTTATTGAAGTTTTAGGGTTCTGAGGTTAAAAGTTATATTTTAGTTTACCTTAAGTTAGCTAAACTAGCATCCTAATATAATTACCTCTAACCTCCTAGTTTAAAGTAAGTTTACTCTCTTAGTTAGCTGGATCCTATACTTTAAGTATATTATTTAGTTCTCTAGTTATTAGTATACTTTCTAAATCCTAATTTTTAGATACTTATATTAATTCTATTAGTTTAGAAATTAGTTTAGATATTATTAAACTTCTCTTATTAATCTTTAAAACTAAGTTAGAGCTTAACTTAATATTTTAAGCTACTTTTAGTATCTTATAGATTATTAGTAGAAGAGAGGATTTTTTAGTAGGTATTCTCTCTAGTTTAAACTCTCTAAATACTTTAAGAATAAGATTCTTTTCCTCCTCAGTAATTAGCGTAACTAGGAATTTTATAATCTTTCTAGTAAGTATTTTATATAAAGTTTATTTTAAGTAGAATTTCTTTTTATTAAATTTAATATTCTGAGTAATAAAAATCTTATAAAAGTAGGGAATCTGGATTCTATAGAGATTATAAGTATTTAGAATATATCCTACTAGATATCTAATATATCTCTTTAGTTTGATTTTAAATAATCTTTTTAAAATATTTTATTTATAGTGTTTCTTAAGTAAATATACCTAATATCTATAAGTATAAATTTATTCCTAATAGGAGTGTAAGGGTTAATATAGACTTAGAGTATATTCTAGAATTTACTAATAAAAATACTATCTAAACTAAGTTTCTTTAATTTTATATAGTAACTTCTAGTTATTTTAAGTATTTAGAGATATATTATATAATATTACTGCTACTTAAATTCCTTCTACTTACAGTTTAGGTAGTAGTTTTATAGCTTCTTATATCTTAATATCTTAAGTGATAAGTTCTTTTCCTGTATACTTTTTTGTTCTAACTGGTTCTTTTATATATAAGGAAGATAGCTTAAGATTAATATTTTACTTTTTTGCTTAAGTTTGATAATTTATTTCTCTATTAATTACTATTATAGCTTATTTAATATTCTAGTGAATCTTATAAATTGAGAGGCCTCTTTAGTATTAAATCTATCTTTTGAATATGATAATTACTTAATAAACTAAGTTATAGGTTTTATCTATAAGAGTAAATATAAAGAGTAAGTCTGAGAGTTTATCCTTAATAATAAATATTTATAAATTATTTGTATATACTCTGGGAAAGTTAAATAAGTTCCAGGAAATTCTGTAAAATAGGTAAACTAAATATGATTTAGATAGTTATCTAGAAATAATTTATTTAGAATAAGTTTCTATATAGTATAAATAGTCTAATTACCTTAAGTTTATAATCTTTACTCTCTAAATATTGAAAACTAGATACTTAAGAATATTAAAGTTAAGGTAGTTTATATAAAGATACTAAGTTAAGGTGTCGTTAGATTTATTATCTAGTAGAGATACTGAAGGTTAAAGTTATAATAGTAGAATACAAGGTGACTCTAAGATTCTATTAGAGGTATTTAAATAGACTATTAAGCAGTTAGAAAGTAGTTTATATTTAAGAAAGATAAGATTATATTTTCTAAGTAGCTATCTTATTATAATAGAGTAGTTAAGTAGCTTATATTTAAATATATAGTTAAATTCTATATACTAGATTCTAGGTTTCTTAAGGAGTAAAGTTTCTAAAATAATATTAATATAAAAGTCTTTAATGTGAGTAATATTATCTAAAGTTAAATTAAGTATATTCTTTTTTTTCAGACTATTAAGAATATTCTGAATTGTATATTTGCTTTGTCTGATAATTAGAAAGTTACCTAATTTATACTAAACTATATTTATCTCCTAACTTAATTTAAAAGATTCCTCTTTAAATAATATTATAGAGTTAGTAATATAAACTACTTTATAATTATTAAAGACTATACTTACTGAAAGTAAGTAAGGTTTTTAAGTAGTAGAAAAAATACTTAGAGGTCTATTAGTATTAAACTATTTGAGAAAAGAAGAATTAATACTAATTGTTACGAGCTATGCCTGGATGTCCGGCCAGGGCTATGCCTAGGTATTCGAAGCTAACTCCCTCCCTCAGGTGGGGCTCTGGTGGGCCCTATATAGCACTATATATACAGACTTTTCTACGCACTCATGAAAGCTTCTCTTTTACTCCTTAGTTCTAAATAAATAGTATTT
Source organism: Colletotrichum lindemuthianum (assembly GCA_001693025.2). Lineage (NCBI taxonomy): Eukaryota > Fungi > Ascomycota > Sordariomycetes > Glomerellales > Glomerellaceae > Colletotrichum > Colletotrichum lindemuthianum. Next base: position 31,003 of record MASP02000248.1, on the reverse strand, counting down.
TACGTCACCTTCTAGTTAAATAAGCCTAGGTCCAGCCTTTCACATATTTAGAATTCAGTTTTATTTACTATATAGATAACACTAAGTAGAGTATAGCTCCCCACCGGTTAAGTATATAATCTAGTTAAGCGTAGCTTCTAGGATATAATACTATACGATAGGTAACCGATATAAAGAATAATAGAGAGTATTAAAGCCTCTCAGGATACCCCTATAGGTAGTAACTCTATAAGTAAACTACTTCAGTAGTAGTTATAGTATACTTTAAGCTCTCTCTACTAGAGGATTAATAAGCTTTCATATAAGTTAGTAAAATAAGATACTATAGTAAGTAGTAACCTTCAGGTAGCTACTATAACGGACACCTCTAGCTTATATTAGGATACTTTAGTAACCCCCAGAATAATATTTATTAGGATAACAACCCTTAGGGTTAATAACATTATTATACCCCCACTAGTAGCTAACTACTAGAGGAAGCTTCTTCCCCTACCTCCGAAGTTTTCAGGTAAGCAGAAAGAATACTAAGTGTGTGCCTAACAGATAAAAGCTAAATTTGAAATTAACTACTACTTCTTTAATAGTAATTAAGAATACTAATACCTAATTTACTCTTATTTAGATTTTAGTCCTCAGTAGGTAATTAAAACTTTCTATATAGTGGGAGAACTAGAGAATTCTTATAATCTAAATAATTTTATAGGTTATCTAGATAGAACTTACCTAGATCTTAATAGTCAGCTTTACACTATTACCTAGCTATAGAACCTTAAATAGAAGGAAAATAAATACCTAACTACTTTTCTGCTTTAATTTGAAAAAACTCTAGCTAATACTAGAGAGTATATATAACTAGATATAATCTAGATTTCCCTACTAGAGGCTACCTTACTCCCCCACCTTAAGAAGCTACTTATTATAATTAACCTTCCTATAGAGTATAGATCTTAATTATCTAAAGTTTAAAATATAACTTAGAAGCTTAAATATATAAAGGGAGCATTAGTATACTACTAGCTACCCTACTGGAAACCTACTACCTATAATATAGAGAGTGACATTATAATAACTAGGGTGGTTAAGGAATAACGATAATACTGGAACTCTAGTGGCTCCTCCTCTGCCCCTAAGGAACGCTCTAGAGACTACTACGATATCTACTAATATTTTAAATATAGTAAGAAAAACTATATCCGCAGGAACTATAAATCCTGAAAGTATAAGAAGACTAGCATAAAGGTTATAAAAACTACAGCTGCTCTAGATTATACTGGGGATAACTAGGGGGATAATATTACCCCACTTAGTAATAATAAGGATTCAGAAAAAAAGTAACTTCAGAGTGAAGTTAGGCTCTAAAGCTAACTGAGGCGGAAGTAATAAGATAGGGAAAATAATAAGAAAAAGAATAAGTAAGTAATTAATAGTTAGCTACTATTCAGACTAGAATTAATAGAAGTTACTCTATTAATATACTTATTAACATAAACTGTAATACTTATACTATTATTAATATCTCCCTTATAAAAAATTTTTACCTCCTATTAGTTAATAAGTTAAAGAGATAAATAAGGAGATATACTACTAGATTATCACTTAGTGATACCTAGAGGATAGCTATCCTAACTTTAGAAGTTAGTAGTTATATATAGAAAATCTATATTTATATTATAGAGAGCCTATAGCTACTTTTATATTTTAAGTAGCTATAAATAGAGGATAATTATATTATCTATAATACTGAGACCTAATAGATAATATATAGGAAGGATAGTATGACAGTATACCTAGAATATCAGGATAAGTTAGTATAACTTAAGGAGATCCAGTCAGCTTAACTACTTAGTACTAACTTATTTATATTTATCTATTAGTATACCATATAGTATACTAGTGAGATATTAAGCTCCTACTAAGTTATATCTATTAGTTTAGTGGATATTAAGAAAATATTAGCTTTAAAGGTGGAGGTGGATTTAAGAAACTATATTTCCATAAATATCTTAAAGGAATTTCCAGATTTTTTCTATCTAGATTTAGTATATTAGCTACCTCCCAGCTGACTAGAGATAGACTACTGTATCCTATTAATCTTTAATAAGAAGAAATAGGAACTAGATTTTTTATGGGGACTCCTCTATAGTATATTATAGGAGGAGCTTCTAGTGCTTAAGAAGACCCTAGAGGATTTATTTAATAAAGGATTTATTAAGGTAAGTAGCTTCTCTACTAATATTTTAGTCCTCTTTATAAGAAAACTAGGTAGAGGAATATACTTCTGTGTGGATTATAAAGCTTTTAACATTATTATAAAGAAGGATTATTACTCTCTCCTCCTGATATTAAAGATCCTCTAGAGGGTTACTACTACTTATTAGTATATTAAACTTAATATTATTATTATATTCTATAAAATTAGAATTAATAAAGTAGATTAGGAGAAAATAGCTTTTCAGATATATTATAGCCTCTTTGAATAGGTAGTATACTCCTTCGGACTTACTGGTGCTCCTGCTATATTTTAATAGTATATTAATAGCTGCCTGTGACAGTTTCTAAATAATTTTATTATAATATATATTGATAATATCCTTATTTATATTAGTAGATTGCAAAAGGAGTATGAGGAGAAGGTCTACTAGATATTCAGCTATCTTACTAATGCGGGCTTCAAGTTAGATCCTAAGAAGTGTGAGTTCTTAGTTACTATAGTTAAGTATATTAAGTATATTATGATAGCTAGAAAGGGTCTCTCTTATAATTCTGAGAAGTTAGAAGCTATTACTAATTAGCTTCCCCCCAGTTTACTGAAAAGTATCTATAGTTTCCTTAGGTTTATAAATTACTATAAAGTTTTTATATTTCAGTATAATATTATTATGGAGCTTTTAAATTACTTAATTTAGAAGTTAGTTCTTTTTAACTGGGGACTAGAGTAGTAGGAGGTTTTCCTCACACTAAAATAACTTTTCACTATGGAATTAGTTTTGTAGATATTTAATTCTGACGCTCTAATAATAGTAGAGACGGACTGTTTAGGGTATACCCTGGGAGGTATATTAACTTAAGCTGATAAGGTTGGAGTGAGGTATTTAGTAGCTTTCCACTCTTAATGCTTAACTCCTACGGAATTTAATTACTTAATCTATAATAAGAAACTTCTTGCGGTACTAGAATGTTTATAGGTGTGGAGGGTAAAGCTATAAAGCACCAGGAGGTTTAAAATTCTTACTAACTATAAAGGTTTTAAGTATTTTATAAAGAAATAATAACTTATAGAGAGGTAGAGTTAGTAGGTAGAGGAATTATCTCAGTATAACTTTTACTTTAAGTACTAACTGGACGCCCAGATAGTAGTTTCTAATACTCTCTCCTGGAGGAAATAGAATATTCCTAAAGAGTGGGATAATAAGAAGTAATAGAGATAAGTAATATAGGTTATTCTGGATATTACTATCCCTATGAGGCTCCAGATAGGGTATATAAGTATTATTAGTACTTAGGTTTTCGAAGGAAGACTAGATCTGTAAGAGATATAGAACTACACTACTGAGAGAGACTTTTTATACTGATAAATTTTTATAGTAGTATAGTAGGGAGAGTGTAACTTCCCTCCTGACTTCTATATTAAGGTCTAGATTGCTAAGTATATTATTAATATACTAAGATAGCTTATTTTTAGAGAAAAGTTTTAGATGCTAGATAGTAAAGAGAGTGATAGTTTCCTTAATAAGCTTAGGATTAGGTTAATATAGAAGTTATATAATTCTTCCCCTGTGGGTTACCTAGAGTATAATAGTATACTAGAGATTGTAAGTTAATAGTTTTACTGGTCTGGATAGTTATAGAATATCTGCTAATTTATATATAATTATAATATATATAGAGGTATTTATATCTAGAGGTAGGCTAAGAAGGGATTCCTGAAGTTCCTACTAATGCCTAATTAGTTATATTCTAATTTATTAATAGACTTTATTATTAATTTACCCCCCACGAAAGGATAAGGTAGCTATTACCTCTAGGTTATTATTAATTAACTAAGTAAAGTTCCTATATTAGAGGAGATAGATATAATAGAGGTGGAAGTGTATACTTAGTAGTTCCTCAGTTGCCACTATAAGTTTTATAGAATACTACACTCTATTGTAAGTAATAGAGGGTCTAACTAAGTAAGTTACTTCTAGAAGGAATTCTGTAGATTAATAGGTATTATATACCTACTGAGTACTAATTACTACTTGCAGACTAATAGGATTATAGAATAGTATAATTAGGAGATCTAAGTAGTTTTGAGGGTATTTACCTACTAGTCTCAGGATAATTAGGATAACCTACTACTTATTATATAGTTAGCTCTCCATAATTAGCGGTATAATGTAATAGAGACTATATCTTTCTTTATAGATTATAGGTATTATATTAATTCTATTCTGGTCGCTAAGGAGCGTATAGAACTACTTAATAGTAGTGAGACTGTAGCCTACTAGCTAGTCGAGAGAATATAGTTAGTAATAATATATATCTATATAGAGATAGCTACCACCCAGTAGAGGTTAGAGGCTTAGGTAAATAAGATCTAGTCTCCTGCAGATTAGTACTAAGTTAGTAATAAGGTATAGTTAAATATATCTAACTATAAGTTACTAAAGCTAAACTAAAAGCTAACCTAACTACACTATAAGTATATAGTAGTGAAGGTCCTCTCACTGTATATTATAGAGTTAGATATTTTAGGGTTTATTTACTTACAGTTCTATATGGATTTACTCCAGAAAGCTGCTACTAATTTACTACCTAAGCAGGTTATAGTTAATAGCTAGCTACTACTGCTAGTAGATAACAATAGAGAGGTTAAATAGTTAGTTAAAAGTATTCTTACTGCGAGGATATACTGGGTGGGGAGAGGGTACTAATAAGAGGCCTTCATTAAATAGGAAGGGTATATAAATCCTACGTAGGAGCCTATCGACGTTATTATAGACATAGCAGCCCTGGAGCAGTATAAGGTAATATATAAGCCAATTATAGATAATAATAGAAACCTAACCTACAGCCTCCAGCTGGGCGGCAGCTAGAGAGGAGGGAGGTAATATTACAAACTATATCCAGATATCCAGCCAGGACTGTACCCAGGCATCCAAAGCTAACCCCCTCCCTCAGGTGGAGCCCCAGTAAGCTCTATATAGTATTATATATACAGACTTTTCTATACACTCGTGAAAGCTTCTTTTTTACTCCTTAGTTCTAAATAAACAGTATTTTACGTCACCTTCTGGTTGAATAAACCTAGATTCAGCCCTTCACACTAATATATATTAAGTTTAAGAAAAACTAATTATTTCTACTAGATTTACTACTAGAGGGAGTTACTTTAACTTTAAAATTATCTAAAGATAGCTTTTTAGCTTTAGCTATATAACTCTTATTATTAAACTATCCTTTTTTAACTAGCTTCTAGTAGAATCTATATAGTTTAAAATAATTAAATCTATTAATTACCATATTTTAAGTAGTAAGTAATATATAAATATTAGGAAATTAACTATAAATATTAGTAATAATATATTTAATATATCTATAATCTTCAGATAAGTATAGATATATCTTTAGTTATATAGATACTTTAGTTTTAATTGAGTTATATTATCTAATCTTTCTGTGAGAGTAGCTAATATAAGTAGTATTTTAGTTTAGTTTTCAGCCAAACGTTTATTAATATATATTAGAGAGGTGAAAATCTCTCTATATTAAGTTAGATTAATAATCAGCAGGTTGAGAATCTTATTCTTAATTACCTTCTAGTAATATCTAGAAGCCTAACTAAGTATAATATAGTAGTAAAGTATTTAAAGTTACTTTTTAACTGTAAGTATACTCTTAATCTTAGGGATATTAAATATAACTACTTGAAGGTAGATTATATATTACTTATTATATTAAACTGAAGTAGAGATATTTAAGTTTACTTTTTCTAGAATTCTCTTATATTCTATTTAGACTCTCTATTACGTAACTAACTTATTCTAGGTATATTATTATTTTAAGATTTTAAGGAATATTTAAAGACATATATTATTATTATTTAGAAGCTTAATTTAAGCTAGCGTGAGAAGATTATTATTAATAGTTATATTTACGTATATTTAAATTATATTGTAGTATTTCTTAATATCCTTATAGTTAGATTCTCAAACTACTTAAAGTTTAAGATCTATAGAGTAGTAGTTAAAAATACCTATAGTCTTAACTACATATAGGTCTAAATTTTTACTTTCTTAAGTAGTATTCTCTATAGATATCGAGATATTAAAACTTAGTAGATTAAGTAGTTTTAAAATATTAATAGTTAGTTTGATATCCAGGTTAAGTTTTTCTAAATATCTTAGCTAGTTACATAGAATTAAAGAGTAATATACTATTAGTTGAAATCAGTACTGTTAGATAGTCTAATTTTAGTGTTAAGGTTACTAATAGTTGAAAATATAATATTAGAATAATTATAATAGATTTCAAAAGATATCTATTTCTTTATGCTAAAATAATTAATAGGAGTTTAGGGGATAATTAAATAAGTCTGGGCTTATAACTGTGATAAATAAATAGTATAGTATATAGTCTGAATATAGGTTATTAAAAAGTATAATCTATTCAAACTAGAATAGAATGCTCGAAAGTGTATATATAGGCTAGTTAGACCTTATATAAGCCAGAACAGCTAAGAGCGGCCACACGGCAGAATAGATACTGTAGCTATTCTTATATTATATTAATATCTTTAACTAATCCTCCTTATAAATCCACTATTACTATATATTTAGTTATACTTAGGGAGTTCTCCTCCTATTTACTAAATACAGTATCTAATATTAGTATTATTATCTAGCCTCTATTATATAAGTTTTTCTAACTTTTCTTTCCTCTTACTAAAGCTTACTATACTAATATTTTAGATTTATAAAAACTATAAGGATACTTACTATTATAGAATAAGTAGTCTAGACTATATTTTCTAAGAGATATGCTAATATAGTAAGTCTTCTGAATCTTCAGCTTTATAATTTAGTAAACTGAAACCTCTAAAATCTCCTGAAATTTCTTCTCTCAATAATTAATTACTATAATAACTTCTTTATTATTATTTAGCTATATTTAAACTTCTTCTAGTATTTACTTCTATAGCTATAGTGTGAAATCTGCGAAATCTAAATTAAAGTTAAATAGTAGTATATCTAACTTTTCCTCTTTCTTTTCCTTATATTAACTATCTCTTTCAATAAAAGAATAACTATCTACTGATATAAGGTTATTAGTAGAGGCTATTAGTTTGCTTTCTCTATAGAAAGAGAAAAACTATATACTTTTTAAATTTAGCTAAAACTACGTATATCCATAATAATATTATTTAACTTTACTGTTAAGTTAAATATATAGAATAATAGTAAAATATTCAGCCTATTATTCTTAGACTAAAATATATTAATAATTCAGTTTAGAATATAGTCTAATATTATTCTAGTCTTTATAATAAATAAACTACTTAAAACTAAATCTGTCGGGTTAACTGGGCACTGATATGGTAAAAGCTATAGTAGTGGGTGACATACCGAGTGCCCCACTTTTTACACTAATTAGATGAGAGGTATTATCTTACAGATTAATCCTAATGGCGTATAGTACGTATACGTACGCTGTAATGTAGACTTAGATATAACGAAATAGAAACTACCAGTTGCGACCTAGTTACGTTAAATCGATCGATTATGAATGTTTACTAGTTGTAAACTAATACTGATTAGTAAATTAACTACTACTAGTATCTATTACTACTACTTAACTGCAGATCAGTAAGGAATACCTGAAGAGATAAGATTATAATACCTCCTAAAGGACCCTATAGACAGCTTCTAAATAGAAATAGGTAACTTAAAGCTATTATAACTATATACTACCCTAAGAGAAATTATTAACACTATACCCACAATAGAAATAGAAGTAAAGATAACCTTATAATAACCTATTTACTTAATATTATATTATATCCACTATATAATAAAAAGATAATTTACATTAACATTAAATTAAGGTAGTAAACGCTAAGATAAAATAATAAGATTAATATAATCAAAAGAAAAAAACTTATAATAAAAACTATTATCCCTCACTGCTACTCTTTAATATCTCACATATATTTAACTAATAAGAGATAAGAGAACACTTTAATAATAGTAGATATAATATATTAGTAACTGAAAATAATATACTAAAAACGCTCCTTCTAATATTATTTAGACGAAGTAAAATATCTTAATTAACATATTTACACCTATAATGTAGCTTACCTAGCAGTTAGGACTTAACTATAATAAAAATAATAATAAAAAAAGAAACTCTTATTTTATATAGTAAGGAAACCCTAGGAATAATCACAAAAACATAATCAACAATATAAACTAATATATAAACATCCCGGATCCAAAACTAGGTAACAGTATCAGCCTATAATCTCTTCTCCTAACATTTTACAAGCAACTATAGTAGAGAAATATTCCAATTAGGATCCCCCAGAATATAGCAATTTATCAAGATATTATAACTAACATTAAAATAAAAACATTAAGAAACTACTATTCCTTATTCTTACTTATATATCTAACTAACTAATAACTATAGCTTATTCTTAAAATTACCCTCTATAGTAATAATAAACTAAAAGATAGTTACTAGATAATATAAGGATAAGTAACTAATAATACCCTCAATCCCCACTTGTTATCTCTATCTAATACAGACAGCATATTTATATAACAAAAAGCTAAACCAAGTCACTAACAACCTTAATAATATTACTATCAGATCATAACCTACCTCCACCTCCATAATAAGCTCCAATAAAGTTACCACTAAAGTATACTAATTTATCACTAATATTACCAGCAAAAAATAGTATCTAGCGAATTAATAAAAATCTCAAATTAAAAGATATTTATAAGGTTTTCACTAGAAGGAGATATCTATTTAGTAGTAGTAATTTATCTAATAAATATATATACTTCTGAAGCTATAGCTTTTAGAGAAACGCCTGCAATTAAGATATAATAAAGTCACACTAACTATAGATATTCTCCCAACCTAATACCCTAAATATATCTTCCTCTCTGGATCCTATTAATAGCCACTATAAGGATATAAATAATAATAATATCCCTATAGTTAAAATTAATAAATATAAGAAAGTATTCTAATATATAGAGGTAAAAATATTAGTGGGGATATATTAAAAAGTTATACTTCAGTAATAAAGTGAGAATATAGAACTCTAAATAAATATTAATAATAATATACTTAATAACATTTTTATCTACTACTATATTTATCTATAGAAAAGATAAAATATTTATTTTAATAAAATATAGGAAACTTACTATATTAACTTTAAGGAATAGACTTTAAAATACTTTAATAATATAGAGAGAATGTTAATATAAGCTTTTAAGAACTACTTTATAGGGAAGGATATATACTTCTCTATAGATAAGAATATAATTAGAAAGAAGTTAGTAGAGATCCTTATAAGGGAGATACTAATAAGATAAATAGTAGAGAATATTAAGACTAACTAATAAAGCTACTTAGCTTTCAGATAAGAAATTATAAAGGATTCTAACTTTATTAATAATCTCCTGAGAGTAGGAAGTTTTATCTTTATTAATTAATAATTTTTAATATCTAGAGGCTTAATAATAGAGATAGCTACCTTACAGTTAATACTAATAATATTAATAATAAGGATAATATTAATATTAAGCCTGCAGCCTACAGATTTAGATATTTATATAGATATTAACTTAATGAGGATTAAAAAGATAATTAGTATTACTAATAAGGAGGAAAGATATTTAAAACTAACTAGACTCCTAAGATTTTATATCTACCTTAGAGGGAAATATTGGTTGATACTGAAATACTATATTCTATTTAACTAATTTTATGAGAAAGTTAAGTTATTATTTAGTAAAGCTTATAGAATAAATAATAAATATACTAGAGAGAAGTATAATATCTTTAAGGATAAAATATAGATATTTATTACTAAATATGTTAGTTATAATATTAGTTGGGATATAGTAGGGGGAGTATTTAATAATATACTAATAGGATAAGTATATTTATATTATAAGATATTAATTTTATTAATCTAAGATAACCTCTTAATTACTTAAATAGCTAGAATAGTTAGAAATAAGTTTAAGATACTTATAGTCTACTTTAATTACTATAGGGAGTGGAAGAATATAAATCTTAAGGTTTTTACTAAAAACTATAGGTATACTAATATAGTTAAGATATTCAGAGTGATAATAATATAGATTAACCTCTTTTAATATATCTGTCTGAACCTATAAGATCTATAGGAGAAAATTAATAAGGAGATATATATAACTATATACTAGGTATATAATATAATTAATATGCTTTATAATATTATTAATAAAGCTAAACTAACTGTTAATAAGTTATGTAAATAGATAATAGAGATATTTAAGAGTTAAAAGAGATAATTAAAATAAAAGGTTAATTATATTTTAGATTATAATTAATTTCTCGCGGACTATATATATAACAGCTAAGAGTGGAACTAATATTTTAACTACTGTTAACCATTTTATCTATAATACTCACAGGATAATAAGGCTATCTTAGGATAACCCCGCGAGAAGATATAAAGTGGGAATATATAAAGTAAGTATTAAGTATACTTAAAACTAGTGAATAAATACTAGTTAATAAAGTATACTCTAGAGGAATATAAGGTTACTACCTTATAATTTAAAAAGGTGTTTATTATTAATATTATATTAGTAGAGGAGATTATAATATACCTTAATAATACTAACTCTATGCAGGAGATAATAGAGGAAGTGAAAGATAATATAGAGGAGATATTAGAGGATGATTTTATAGCTATCTATTTTATTATAATAGATAGTAAAGAGGAGATTATTAACTCTATATAGTTTATAGAAATCCTTTAGAATTATATTTTTTACTACTTAATAACTACTAATAAATTAGAAACTTTCCTAATCTTATAGTATTTAGAAGTTGTTTTTAAAAGTATCCTCCTAGATACTGGAGTAGGCAGACTCTCTACTAGAGGTATATAATAATTTAGAGCCCTCTAGAGGATCCTCCCTAATATCTTATTAAATAAGAAGGCTCTAAAGATAAGTATTAGATTTAGAGATAAGTAAGGATTTATAAATCTTAGTGTCACTAGGGTGCTTATATCTTTTAGAAATATTAATTTTAATATTATATTTATAGTTATATTATTTCTACTAAGCTTTCCTGATATAGATTACTTTAGAATATATCTTAATAACTTTAATAATAAGATTAAGTAAGAGGGAGTATTATTATTTATAGAGAGATATAATAGATACCTATAGTTCTTAATATAAGAGGATCTTTATAATAGGGTTATTAATTTTCTTATAGAAATAGAGATATAGTAACTTTATAAGAAATTTAGTTACTCTAGCGTCTGTAAGTTAAATAATATACTTAAGAGAGCGGACGAAGTTGTAACTACTAACGAGATTATAGTAATTATAAAAAATTATTATTAATATTAGATAAATAGTAAGATGTTATACTGGTTTAAGTTCAGCTTTAAGGATAACTATAAGTTTAATATAGAGATTATTATTAATATTATATATCTTGATAGTAATAAGCTTATATTATATACTATTAATATTTTAATAGTATTTATAGCTATAAGGTTTATAAGAAGTATCTCTATAGAAAATATATAGTGTATACTGAAAGTATGCTGGATTAATATATACTAAGGACCTCCAGATAGAATTATTACTAATATGGAATATAACTTTATAGCTGAAAGTTTTAAGAGAGAGGTTAATAGTATAGATAGTAAAGTTAAGATTATACTAGTTAAAGCCTATAATAGTATTAGTAAGGTTGAATATTACTATACTTCCCTATAGAGAGTATATAAGATTATTTAAAATAAGATACTAGAGATTAGTAAAGAAGAGATACTATAAAATACTATTAAGACTATTAATAATATAAGTAGCCTAAATAGCTTTATGCTAACTCTACTAGTTTTTAGAGTATATTTAAATCTTAACTTAATATTACTACTATCTCCAGATATAATAAGATATATAGTAGCTATCCAGAAAGTAATAGAGGAGGTATGTAAGATCTATACTTAATAGTAAGTTTCTAACGTCCTGAATATATATAATAGTTCCTTAATAGCTACTATTTATTACCTACTATTATAATTAGAAGTATATATTTACTATAAATACTAAGGATAAATAGAATTTTTCAGACTTCTCTCAGTTAATAGTGAGATATATATTATAGAGATAAACAGCAAACTTAGTACTTTTAGATCTATAATAGTTAAGCTATATTACTAGCTGAATAATAAAGAGGCGGAGGATTAAAATCAATAAGATAACTAACCGCCAGATAGATATCCAGAAGAGAAAATATCAACAACAACGCTAGATAAAGAGAGACTAAGGAGATAAGGATAACTACATAAGAATATAAACTTTATTATAGAAGCTAACCTTATAGATAACGTTTACTATAATATCTATTTAATAATAAAGGAGGTAGAGGCACTCACTAAAACTATTAACCTTCACTAATACAGCCTTATTCAAACACCAGGGAGGCCTTTTAAGAAATTATATACTATAGAGTGGGAGACTTTACTAGCGAAAAGTATAATCCGCCTCAAACGCTTCAACGCCCGAAAACATAATAGCATAAGAATCTTCAGCCTCCACTTTATTAATAAGATCAAAGGAACAGACAACATACCATACAAGAAGTTACAGTTAGTTATTAAGAGCTTTAATAATTAGGAGAAGATTAATATCCTTACGTAGTTACTAATAATCTAACAGATCAGTTACCACCTAATATTAGCATTATTAGTAATACTTAAAGAGGTTACCCTTACAGAAGTCTACCTCTAGGATATCACATAAGTATATATATAAGTAGAAATAATACTGAATTACTTTATACTAGCGAGACTACCTCTAAGCCTACAAAATTTATATCTAGAGGATACTATTATTATTATTATTTAACTATTATACAGCCTCACAGAGTCAGGCACCTATTAGTATATAATATACTCTAGCTACTATAAGGACTAGCTGCAAATAGAAACCTCATTATATAACCTATACCTTATAATCTCTAAGCCTAATAACCTGCATTTTGGGATTATAAGTATATAAATAGATAATATTCTCAGAATCTACTTACTTAAGTTTAATAATAAAGAAGAAGAGGAACTCTAGCAAGCAGGATTCGCAGCTAAACTGAAATTAATACTTATATAATATAAACTCCTTATATTTAATAGTAGAGTAATTACCCTGAAAGATAATAGTAATATCACCCTCACCCAAAAGGGATAAGGTAAGAAGATCAAGCTTATTAATCATACATCCAAGACCATAAAGTCAACATATATCAAATAATAAGTATAAGGAGTATATATCACCTCTATATACTAACCAGAGGTATACTTTAACCTCTCCGTCGCAGCCTAACATTAAGAACTAACAGAGGAGGATATTAAGAGACTTAACAAACGCCTAGTATAGTAGATAAAAAACCATAAGAGAAGCCTAATATTTATCCCTACTAACATTAAGATAATAAGGCTATATATCTTTATTAATAGATTCTTTACTAATAATAGTAATATAATATCCCAGCTGGGGTTTATTATTATCCTAGAGATAAAAGAAATTAGTAAGGATAATAATATCTTTAAACTCAGAGGTAATATTATCCACTTCTCCTCTACTAAGTTGAAGAGAGTTACACACAGTATATTAGCATCCGAAGTCTACAGTATAACCACGGAAGTCAACATAGAATACGCAATATCCATAACTATTAAGTAAGTAACTAAATACCTCAAGATACTAACAATACTAATAATAATCTATACTAACTCCTACTCCCTCTATAAATACCTTATCAAATTAGGCACCACTAAAGAGAAGTATCTTATAATTAATATTATAACGCTATAGTAATTATATAAGAGAAGGGAGATCTTTAAGATCTAATAGATTAATAATAAAGATAACCTTACTGATAGTATAACTAAAATATCTAATAACCAAACCTTTAAAATATTTATCACTATAAACGAAGTAATCATAAGGATAGAAGGATAGATTATAAGGGTAACAGAAGGTAACAAGAGAAGGATATAAGGGTGAAGAGGATAAACAGAGAGCATTACTATAAGAGGGCCCCAAAGTATCCAAGTAGCGATAATTAAAAAGCGCACTTTTATAAGTAAACACTGTTTGTAGTATTTAATCGGTTTTTGGCGTACCTAAAAAGACGTATATAACTAGTAGCTATTTTTACGCTTTACGCTGTTTTGCGTTTTTTACGCTATTTTTACGCTTTACGCTGTTTTGCGTTTTACGCTATTTTTACGTTTAATACTATTTTACGCTTTTGCCACAAAAGAGAGTATTACTAGTGTCGGGTTAACTAGGCACTAATATAGCAAAAGCTATAGCAGTGGGTGACACACCGAATGCCCCACTTTTTACACTAATTAGATGAGAGGTATTATCCTACGGATTAATCCCAACGGCATATAGTGCGTACGCGTGCGCCGTAACGTAGACTTAGACATAACGAAATAGAAACCACTAGTTACGACCTAGTTACGTTAAATCGATCGATTACGAATGTTTACCAGTTGTAAACTAACAAAATCCTTTATAATATAACTTTTAGATATAATAATAAATCCCATATTAGAGATATAGTAGTTACTTAACTAAATATCCTCTATTATTACTTTAGTAAAGTTAGTTATATAACTAATATCAGTAATATTATAGAGACTTAATTTTATTAGAGTTTTGTAGAACCATAGATTAGCTACTTATATATATTTCTCAGAGATAATATTAATTATAGAGTCTATATTAATAATTTTATAAACTTTAGAGCCTATTAAGCTTTTAAATTATATATTAATTAATAAATATATTATAATAAAGTTATATATTATTATTAAAGTTACTATTACTTAATTTACTATAGAAATAACCTTAACTATAAAGCCTACTACTTTAATATCTACACTATAATTCTATATATTATTTTTAGGTTAGGTTTATGAATATACTTTCCCTATATTACTAAATATTCCAGAAAATAGAGATATTATTATTATATTTAGTTTAGTATATTTATAACTCTAATACTCTATCTATTTACAGATTATTTAGCTCTACTTCTCAACTTTATTATAAAATTCTATAAAACCTTTATTTTTAGGAAGAAAAATATTCTAAATTTCCTTATTACTAAAGTAGCTATCTATAACTATCTTTATATACTTATAGTTAACCTAAGTATATATAGGTTAGTTATAGTAAAATAGCTTCTTACGAACTGAAACTTACCTACTAACCTACTTATAATAAATATAATATATAAGATTTAAGTTTTCTTTACTAATTAGTAATATAAATATAGAAGTTTCACTCTTATTACTCTTTTAAATAGAATATTAATAAGATAGTTCCTCTATATCAGATATTATCTCTTTATTATTAGATATAAGTTCTATTACTTTTATATCTTTAAATATCTATATAGTTATAAGCTTATAGTATATAGCAATTAGATCTATAAATATAGTAGTCTTTAGCTTATATAAATTATATAGTAAATAGTAGTTATTAGTTAGCTTTATCCTCTCTATTATTCTAACCTCCTTAGGAGTTACCTTCCTCTAAACTTTCTCCAAAACTATACTAATATACTGTATTAGTATAGAGTTAACTACTATAATATCCAGAATTATATTAATATCTTCTATTTAGTTTCCTTTCCTCTCTAATACTAACTAGTTTTTCTGTAGGATCTTTTTAGAGGCAGATATTATTAACTAAATCTAAACAGTTTAGTATTTATCCTGAAACCTAATATTAGTAAACTACTACTATACTTCACTCTAGCTATATTATTATAGTAAGCTTTAGAAGTTAGTATATCAAGTTTACCTATAGGATAATACTAATAAAGCTAATAGAAACTATTAAAACCTCTTACTAATAAAGAAAACAACTATCTTACTGTTAAGCGAATTACTAACTTATCTATTTAAAGTAATACTACTTTTAATTCTTTCTAGATTGTAGTAAATCTATCTAATATAATAGTAGCAGTTAAGTATATTAAAGTAGTAGATACTTTCAGAAATATACTATAATAGTTACTAATATCTAAATTTCTAGTAGCTATTTATTCTACACTAGTAGTATAGTGAGAAAATAGTTAGTAGAAATTAATCCTAATTCTAATTATGATGAAAACTAGATTAATCTTAAATCTACCTCCTTTTCTCCTAAAAAGCTAGTCTCTATAAATACTACTCTATTAAACTACTAAATCTATAGTATAAACTATATGACGATTATAGTTATTTAGCTTAATAATATGTAATTCTACTACTCAACTCTAAATCTCTCTAAAACTATCTATAAACTCCTATAAGCTAGCTTCTGTTTTAGTAATAATTATCTAGTTAAAACTTAGGCTTTTAAACTAACTTTAAAGTTACTTACTATTAGGGCTATATTTATCTATAACTAAATTAGCCTTCTTAGTAGCTTTTATAACTTTTAACTAAGTAGCTAAACTTATAGTAGCTACTAAGATTCCTATAGAAGCTAACTAACTAATTAATTGCTTAAGGAGGATCTAATTACCTATTTATTAATCTAGTAAATATTTAAAAGAATATTAGAATATTTTAACTAACTGAGGGATCTTATAGTAAAAATCTCTAGTAGTTTCCTTGAGGGATTAAAGTAGAAGTTAGTATAGAAAGATATAGATAAAATTAGTATTAAGTAAAGTGATATCTCTACAGATTCTTACTCTCTCTTAAAAGTTATTTATAGTAATTAGATAATTAACTACTCTAGATAAGTTATCAGAAGCTAGATTAATATTATAGCTTATAGTATAAAGTTCCTCATTAGGGTTATAACTAGCTATAAAGTCTATAATACTATAGATATTTATTAAGATATCTCTAGCTGCTTGCTAAGTAGGTTTACTAGCTAATATAATTTTAATACTATACTTATACTATATACTATAGTAAAAAGAGATTTTAGTAACTACTTTATATTCTAGTTTATATAATATCTTAGATATAGCTTTATAGTTATTCAGGAAGTTAGAAATATTATTACTTATAAACTTAGAGGTATTTTTAGACTAAGGAGCTATCTTTATTATTATTAGTTAGATAGACTGAAGCTTAGAGAATATTATAAAATCCCCTATAGTTATTAGATAGTTAAGTAAAATATTAGAGACTTTAGAGATAGATATTTAATAGCTTTAGTCTATATTATAGTTAGATAGAGAGGTATTACCTTATTCCTCTAGAATATCTATTATATAGAGTTAGATCTTCTTAAAGGCTAGACTATTAAAAGAGGAACTAATAATAATTAACTAGAGAAACTTAGGAGCTTTCCCCTTATTAGTATTTAACTATTAAGTAGTTATTATAGTAACTATTATATTTTTAGTTATTCTTTAATTATTAGTATATCATAATAAAGTGAATTTTAATATTATATAAGAGAGTAGCTACCTTAATTAGAGCTAATTCCTCTAGTATTTCCTTCTTAAGCTCCTCTAAATACTTTATTCTTATCTTTATATAGAGTTAGATCTATAAATTTATTCTTTTCTCTCAGGTTTTAATATTAGTAGTATAAGTCTATATCGTTTATAGTTTTCTCTATCTTACTACTTCTTGATTATAATATATTATATAATATTTTTATTATGTTTCTATAAATTCTTCTATTTTATAAGTAATCTATTTCCTTATTAACTTAATTTTTCTTGTATTTTTTTGCTGCCTCTTAATAAAGGTTAAGTAGATTAATATTATTAGATTTATTAGTTTTATAAAACTCTCTTTAGCTTAATAAGCTATTCTGGATTTTCTAATTTTATATATAGTTCTTCTTTATCTTCTTTATTATATTATTATAAATTAGATACTATTTTCTAGGCTAAATTGGAAGTTCTACTCTATTTTATAAAGAATATAAGTATATTTTCAAGTTTCTTATATTACTTTTAGAATCTTTTATACTCCCACTAATTTACAGTTAGAATATAGCTATTATTCTTTACTATTTATCAATATTAAGCTTATAAATAAACTCTTTATATTTATATAGAACTTAAAAAGCTCTATCTATAAATTGTAAGGTTCTTAGTATTATCCAGTTAGTTAAGATAATATATTATATTATAATTTTTAACTTTAACTTATCCGAGATAGTATAAGAATGCCTCTTTATTCTGATTTATAAGAGACTAAAAAGAGATATATCTACCTCTAGATACTATTAAAATAAGTATCAGCCACTTAAACTAAAATAACTAAATAAATAAAATAAAATAATTTCCTTGAAATCTAATCTTTCAGTGATAGAAATTAGGGGGAAAAGTCTAGAAAAATATATTAAATAAACAGTATTATATTTGCAGATCTATAGTGTGAACAGTATCTTAATCGCAAAAGTAGTATTCCAGATCGTAAAGAGTAGTATAGTATATATTTTATATCTCCTGCTACTATTCCTAAGTCTAATACTATAGATGTAAGTTTATCGTCTGTATATATATACTACTGATATAATAACTAAAACGTACAGCTGAAACTTAAGCCTATTATACTATATAGTTAATAAACCTCTATAACTACTTTAATATTATAAATAACCTCTATCTCTAGTAAGTAGCTACTAAGATACTATAAACTATATAATTTAATATCTCTATAGAATAAAAGTTCTAGTATTTCAGTTTGAAGGCTTGGGGGGTATAAATAAGATACCTTAAATATTCTTAATTACTAGAAATATTTCTTTTACAAATAATAAAAACACTTAAAACTTAAGTTACAACTATATTATTACATTATTTAGAGAATTAATTTAATAGAAAGCTACTTAATAAAATACTATTATAATACTAACTACCAAAGTAGAACTTCTTAGTCTTAAATATACTTTAAAACAGGCAATAACGCTAAAGAGACTATTTTAAGATATAATGTTAGATTTTGGATATATTTAAAAAGAAATCTTTAGAATGTCTCCTATAATAACCACTAAACTATTAAACTAATAATCTTAAATAGTAAGTATCTATCTACCAGACTTTAGTATATAAATATTGAATAAATATAGCTATACTAGAAATACTTAAAAGAAAGTTTTAAAGTTATCTATATACCTATAGATATAATACTAGCAGATGAACTTACAAAAACCTTAACTTAAGTAAAGTTTGAATAATTTAAAGTATTTCTTACTTTAATAAATCTTTAATTAATACTATTAAAACTATTTAAATTAGGCTACTTAGTTCCCTAAGAAAACTAAAACTTAAGTAATAATAAATAAAACTCTAATTTATAAAGAAACATCTTAGTAATAGTAATATTAAATACAAGCAGATAGCGGAATTGATTAACTTTCTTACAAAGATAAAAATCTCTAATTAAGCTTATATCTAACTTAAGAGAAACTATTTAAACTTATTACCTTAGGATAAAGCTTAAGCTACAGCTACTAGTATATAGAAATTAGACTAAGGAAGTATAAAGAATATATTAAACTCTACTGAGATTAAATTCGAAGCCTAGCAGCCCTAACCTAAAGTAGGGGGAAATCTAATAAAGCTGAAAGTTAAACTACCAAAATAACCTCTAACGCCACCAGTAACTAGCTAAGTAATAAATTTCCAGCTAAAAAGCAACCTAGTTATACTTATAATTAAGCTAGAAATTTAGGTAACAGTAGGTAGTTAAATGGGCAGTAAAGCTAGTAATACTTTAGCAACAGTATACTTTAAAGTAATTAGTATCTAAATAATAAAGTTAACAATACTTCTATTCTTAAGAAAGATTAATTTAAACTCCTTCTACTAATTTAAACCTTACTCAAATTAA
This sequence comes from Colletotrichum lindemuthianum, assembly GCA_001693025.2. Taxonomy (NCBI): domain Eukaryota; kingdom Fungi; phylum Ascomycota; class Sordariomycetes; order Glomerellales; family Glomerellaceae; genus Colletotrichum; species Colletotrichum lindemuthianum. The sequence continues at coordinate 10,893 of MASP02000248.1, read as the reverse complement.
ACTGCAACCTTTATATTACTAACCTATTTACCTTATATTTATATAAGTTAGCTTTAAGTCAATAATTTACGATAAATACCTACAGAACTACTATCAAATATCTTGTTAGCTTCAATATAGTATTTAAATACATTATAGATCTTTTAAGATATAGAGATATAAGCTTTTCAGAATTTATTTATATACCAGTAATAATACTTATTAGATATATCATTACCTCTAACCTTAATAAAATAAAGATAGAGGCTATAATTAAATATAAAGCTTAAAATATAAATAATAAAGAAAATAATATAGAGAGGCTAAACCTCTCTAATTATCTTATTTGTAACTCAATAACATATATATTCCTCCAAAATTCTAATTTTTAACTTACCCTTCTTAATAAGTATAAACTTCTTAAAATCAGTAAACTTATTAAGATTAGTAATTAATATTATATACTCTTAAGCTAGCATTTTAGATTCTTAATTTCAAAAGATACTTCTTAATTCTTAATTTAAGTAGACTTTCTTATAAATACTAATATATTCTTATAATATTTCTTAGGACATTTAATAACCTCTTTAACTTTATCTTCTTCCTCTTTTTTAGATTATTCAACCTTATTAATATTGTCTTCAATTAATTCAAACTTCCTATTCTTATTCCTAACTAACAGATTACCAGCAGAATTATCTTCCTTATTATTAGTAGAAGAAATAATAACTTATATTTTCTTAGGATAACTATAGTAACACTTAATAATAGCAGAAGCAGCTAACTTTTGAACTAAAGTAGCTAATCTGTAAGTAAGAATATTCTTAATGTTACTAAATTTAAGTATATTAGGTAACTTAAATATAGGTAAACTAGGTAGAAACTCTTAAATATTAGAAAACTTAGTAAAATATACTTTAACAGAGGCTTTCAATTAGGAAACCTTAATTTCAAACTATTACTTAAAAGTAAAATACACTTTAAAAGAATATAGACGCTCTATATCACTAACCTACTCATAAATTATCTGAATAAAGTAGATTCTAATACAATTAGTAAGTTTAAAAATAAAGTTTACTATTAAATTAGTAAGAAATAAAAAGGTAGTATCTATAAAATAAATCAATAAACTAAATACTTACTAAGTATAATATACTTCCTCAAGAAACTAAAGATTGGGTTCTTAAATTCCAAGTATATTATTAGAAACAAAAAAAAAATAAAAATAATAAAAAACGCCAGTTACAAAATCAAGTTCTATTTCTTAAAAAGATTAAAGTTTAAAGTTACAAAACATCTTCTTTAACAGAGAAATATGGTAAGCAAGAATAGAAACAAGGTAATTAAAATCTATAGTATCTAAATTAAAGCGTGATAAAATACCACTATTAATATTAAGAATAATACTATAAGAAGGTTCAGCCTAAAAGTTAAATATTAGTAACAGCTAAAATAAATTATATAAAATGATATATAGTATCTATAATAGTAATACTTACAGCCAATAAGTATAACAATAGTTAAAATTATTAGTTAAAAAAATAAGAAAGCTTAGTAAGCGCAAATAAAGCCAAAGTTCACAATAGTTATAAAGCTAAAGTTATATACTTTTAAAAGAAACCAGCAAATCACTTCTACTAAATATTAATAATAACTATTGCAAAAAAAAAACATTATAAAAAGTTAGTTAAGAAACGTTATTTCTTTTATTTTAATATATAAAAAACATTTTTCAACATCTATTCACAGTATTTCACTTATTAAATATAGTATTTAAAGCTTAAAGTATAGAATATCATCCAGTAGTTATTCCACTAGGGGGGTATATAAGAATAGCTACAGCATCTATTCTATAGTATAGCTATTCTAACTTATATAAGGCCCAACCAGCCTATTTATACACTTTGAAGCATTCATTCTAATTTAAATAGATTATACCTTTCAATAACCTATATTCGGACTATATACTATACTATCTATTTATTATATAGTAATAATAAGCATATAATTATAATTAACTTCTTATTAGCTATACAAAGTATCTTAACTTAACTACTATAAAGAGAAAGCTTATTAAGGTAATTATAATTATTACCTAAAGGTATCTTCTTTATAATAATCTTCTTAAGAGGTTTAGTATATAGTTTAGAAGCTTCTTGGAAGATTTTAGAGTGAAAAGAATCTAAAATATCTAAGTAATAAATCTTGCGATTTTTTACCTTATATAAATCTTAAATATAGATTTTCGTAATTACTTCTTCTGATATAATAAACTTTACTAATCTGTAATATAGTAGTATAATAATTAGATTAACTACTAATTAGTATTAGTTTAATTATTAGGATAATTATATACTATATATAATTTCGTTATATAGATGCAAACTGGTATTCTGGTTATTAGTGATTATTATTACTATATTATATAATATATAGTATTATATAAGGCTCTAGATTTATAGTCTAGTAATTTATCGGTTACGCTATACCGTAGGGTATATAGTAACTATACCCGCTACTATATATATAGCAGCATACCCTCTATAGCCTATTAGCTACGAATATCCAGCATCTGGCGCCAGCTGAAGCTAAATAATATAGTAATTAGTAAGTAATTACTATACTGTAGATCTGGAGCCTTATATAGCGTCACACGCTATATAATATAGTAATAATAATAAAGAATACCAGAATACCAGTTTGCATCCATATAACGAAATAATATATAATATATAATAATCCTAATAATTAAACTAATACTAATTAATAGTTAATCTAACTATTACCACTATACTATAAATCAGTAATGCTTATTACGCCAGAAGAGGTAATTACGAAATCCTACACCTAAGGTCTATATAAGGTGAAAAATTGCGATATTTATTATTTAGATACCTTAGACTCTCCCTACCCTAAAATCTCACCAGAAGCCTCTAAACTGCATACTAACCTCTTAAGGAGATTACTATAAAGAAGATACCTTTAGGTAGTAATTATAATTACCTTAGTAAGTCCCGCCTTTGAAATAATTAAGTTGAAATACTTCCTATAGTAATATTAAGAAGTTTAAATTTATATCCTTATTATTACTAATTAAAGTATATTTAGTAAATATAATAACCCTCCTTAAGTAACGCTAGACGTTTTTGGCGCTGGAGATTTATAGTATTTCTAACCTTAAACTCTCAAGAGATCTATATAGCCTCTTAAAAACCTTTTTCCTACCCCTCTTTATATAAATCTAGCTAACTTAATAATCCTCCCTTACTTTATCTCTCTCTAGTCTTTATAATAACGTTTAAATTAACCCATTTAGGTTAAATACCTACCTAAGGTATCTTTATACTAATAATAGCCTTACCCTTAGGTATTTCTATACTAATAAAAATCTCTCTTTACTTAAATCTAAAGTATTTCAGATAGATTGAAGAGATTAACTATCCCTCCATTATAATAAGTAATATTAGTAAGATTAATATATATCTAGAATACTAACTAGCCCTTCATATCTAACTGGAGCTTTATAGCTAAAAGCTTTCTTATATATTCCAAAATAACTTTATTAAATAGCCTGACATAATATAGTAAGTTAGTAATATTAATATAGTTTACTATTTTAGAAACTACTTTAATATCTATAGTATTAAAATTAAACTTAATAGTAAATATATCTACTTAGTTTATATTAGGTTACTTAGTGAAATAAGTTTACTTTATAGATCCATCCGGAACTTAAGGATTTCTGTTACTAATTTCCCCCATTAAGGAAGAACCTCCAGAAGATTCCAGAGTAGTTAGACAACCTTATAATAACTAAGTAATATATTCTATTACCTTTCTGTAAAGTTTAACCTAAGGCTGAAAGCTGAGCATAAATAATACCCTCACTATAAATAGTTAAAAGAATACTTACTGCTAACTTAGCTAATTTATATACCTATAGCCTAAAGTAAAAGACTTTCAGTTTAACTTTTCATTTTACTAACTTTTTATTTCTCTACATGAAAGCCTCTCTAATAATAAAAGAATAACTAATATTATAGCTAGTAGCCACTCGGGCAGTATAAATATCCTCTATAAGCTAACCTTACTATTCCTTTCAATAATATATCCGCTAAATATATTAAAAACCTTACGAAGTTATATAATACACATATAAAATATAGCGGAAGCTTATATAATATTCTGAAGTTCAAAATCTATATATTCTATAAGTGCTATTTTAAGCTTAATATTCCATATAATATATAAGTAAGGTTTGTTTTAATTATACTTAAAGATAGTATTTTTAAATTTTGTTTTAACTAGTTAAGTATCTTAGGCGTTAACTTTATACTTAACTAAATAGTCTGATAGGTAAAGAATTACTTTAAGAATAATAAGAATTAATAACTTTATCTCTCTAACTAGCAAAACACTATCTTTCAAAATAGTATTACTGAAAACCCTAATAAAAGCAAACAAAAAGGCTTTTAAGCTTCTAATCTTAAAGTTTATATATATCTAAAAGATCTTTCCTACTAATATCTAAATAGATAATATCCTCTATCTCTAACTTATAAATATAAACTATAGTATACTAGAATACTAGTTAGTTTTCTTCAGCTTAGTAGTAACCTCTCAGAATCTCTATAATTAATTTCAGTCTACTGTAAGTAATACTTTATTAATCTAAAAAGTATAATATATATAAGATAATAAAGATAACTACTAGAAAGTAGCTGGAAACTAATTTTAAATTAACTAAATATATAACTTACTTTAAGGTAATCCTCAAGATTATAGTTATACTTCTATATATATATAATCCGATATTTTAGGTAGCTATTACTTACCTCTAATATCTATATACAGCTATACTAATTAGAAATATTATATAAATAGTGAATCTAGTTATTAGTTTATGAGGTATACTTTTAAGAAGAAGTATACTTTATTTAATATATCTAAGTTAACTATTAACTCTAAAATATATTCTCTAGCAGTATACTAAACTTTCCTTATAAGCTATAAAAGTATTAATAGTCTTAATAATAATAATATTAAGGTTTCACTAGAAGTTAATACTAATAAAAATACTATTATATAATACTAAATAGATATTAACTTTAAGGCTAATTATTCTATAGAATCTATCCTAAAGATATTCTTTATATTATTTTATAGTAAGAAGCTTATTACTTTAAATAGAGGTAAAATTACCACAATCCTCTAAAATTAGATAGTAGTTTATATTCTCACTAAGACTATTACTATTAGTAGTAGGCTTATAGATAATATCACTTTCTTTATATATATTTCTTTACTTAAAAGCTACTGCTTATATATTATATGCCAAAGTATTCTATTTAATTTAGATATTCTTAACTTCTTAACTGCTAGGTATTTTCAATTTACTATATTAAGGTAGTTAGTTATTTCCTTTATTATCCTTATATTTCTATTAGGTAAATTAGTTTTAATATACTTTAGAGAAGCTACCTTTATTATAATATTTAGAATAGTTAATATATTTATACTGCTTAATATTATTGTATTTCATATAATTCTATATAAAGTATTCTTTATTCCTCATCTTACAGATATATATTACTTTGATATTAATTTTAATAATGTTCATAATAAGCTTCACTAAAGTAAAAGAAATAATACTTATTATTTGAAAATAGGAATATCTATAGATACTTCTTAATAAGAAGAGAATAATTACCTCTATATATGTTATGGAGATAGAAATATAGAGACTCTACTACTATTTTAGATATCTAGCTGTAATATATATTAATAATATCCTTAATAAGGTAGAATATTCAGTTAAATAATATACTCTTAAAGCACTTAAGAGATATTAGTATTACTGCTAAATATAGAATATAGCTTTCTTATATTTCTAATTTACTATTTAGAATAATATTAACTTTAACTTTCGGATTATCATTAATATTATCTATATTAAAAACTATAATATACCTTATATCATTAATACTATTATAATATTTAATACCACTTAGTTTTTACCTAATATATTAGTTAGAGTAACTTAGAAAGCCTCTAAGATATATTAAATTAATATATACTAAAATCTTCCTAATTTTATTACTACTAATATAAGTATAACCTTTTGATCTAAAAACTTCAAACTAGAGGTAAGAACTATAAAAGTAACGGTTTATATTATACTTTTTAAGATATATGATAATATTAGTAAAGTAGCATATTACTATATACTTCTCTGCTGCGTATATAAGATTTACTATGTAGAGTTTCCTACTGCTATTTAAAAGATATTCTTTTAGATAGTATATAAGATAATTATTAATATTGCCAGCCTAAATAGCCTTATACTTATACTGCTTGTTTTTAGAGTATATCTATATCTTATAGAAGATTTAGCTTTCTCTCTGGATATTATTAGCTAGGTTTAAGCTATATATAAGGCTATAGAGGAGATATACTATAAGTATACTAAGTATATTATTAATATCATTTTAGTAATATATCATAATCTTAATATCTCTTATATAATAATCCTTCCACTTTAAACGTTTATATATATATAGCGAGAGAAAAAAGGCTGATAAAAACTATATCCTCCTATTACCACCTATAGTGAAACTTATATTCTTAAGCTACCTTATAGCTTTTAAGAGTTTTAATTAATAGCTATAAAATAGTATTTAAAGGTAATAAATAAGAAATTAATAATAATATAATAGTAGCTATAGCTTTATAAAAGTTAGTATTTATAGCCTTATATACTAACCGTCAGTTAGACTAAGAATTTCTAAGTAACCTAACGGTAAATAGAAACCTATAATTCTATATAGATACTTTGATTTTATCTGCAGCTATTCCCAAAACTCTAAATATATAGCTAATACTTTATACTATATTTATCTTAAGAGATAATAATATTCTCCCTCCCTAAATAGTTAGCAATCTACTATCTTAATCTTAAATACCTTAGATTAAGCTAATACCTCTAAATTTTATAACTTATAGGTATATAGTTAGTTTACGACCTTTAGAACTTAACTAAAACCCTTATTTTATAGTATATCTTACAGCTAAGAAGCAGTTAGATTTAATATTTTCGCCCACCCACCACGCAAAAAGTATAAGTATAATATCTAGCTTACTATTCGAAAGCTTCATTAAAAAGAAAGTTAAGAATATTACTAACAATAGTATTATAAAGATTATTTTTAATATAACTTTATCCCCCATAAAAACTATAAGCATTTTAAGTTTTATATTATTTATAAGATTAAAAGTAAGAATACTAATAAGCTATATAAAAAGGTAAGATTTATAATTCAAAGCTTTAGAGACTATAGTAAGTTTAAGATTTTAGTATAATAACTAGTAATTTAGTAAAGCAGCTAATAGTTAATTTTAGCTATAGCCCTAAATCTCCTTAAATATAAGAATATAATAATATAACTTTATAATATTACTTAAGCTTATATTTAAGCTAAAGTGAAGCTAATAAGGTACAATATAGCTAAACTACCTTTATATCTTAAAGGGTAATATCCTCTAAACTTTATAATAATAATTATTAAGTTACTTTATAGCCTCACTAAGGCTGGAATCTACTAGTAGGTAGCTTACTTTATATACTATAAGGAGAAGTTATAAATAAAACCTTTAATATATAACTTATACTTCCTTATCCTATATATTTGAAATAATATCTTCAGCTTTATTAGTAAATAAACTAATAGGAGAGGCTAATAGCTTACTCTCTATTACAACTATTAGTGGATATATTACCCCCTGAAGTATAACTTCAGCCCTCCCACCCCCCTACTAACTACTACAGCCAGCCCTAAGTTAATCCAGATCTAAATCCCTCGCAGTTATAGCAGCTAGCATACCCACCCCATATCAACCTTTTCGTAGATAATAGATAACTAATAACTCCTTCTATATTAACCCTTACGCCCTCATACTCTTACACTCTCACACTCTCACGCTATATATAATTTAAATATCTTAAGAGATTTAATTACTACTAACTATAGCTACTCTATTTAAATACTTATTATAACCTCTATATCTACAACTTTAATATCCTCCAGACTATACCCTACTCACCCCCAAGATGAAACTTCACACTCTTAATATAAAAGTTTTCCACTACTAATATAAAAGTTCTCCACTACTAATATAAGCTAACTTACAATCTCCACGTAAGTATAGTGAGACTAAGCCTACTCTTATTAGTAAATAATCTTAATATATTAAGTATATTAATATATAAATAATACTAATATAAATATAGATACTTTTAGTATAGCTATATAATATCTAAAACCCTAGTAATTATAACGTTATAATACTCTAAAATATCTAGTAATTAGTATAGTATATTAATATCAAGATACTATCTAATTATTAACTAATCTCTAAAATTATTAGCTTAATATAGTAGATTATAGGATAGTTGGACGATTTTCTTCTCAATATCCAGAGTCTACCTATTAATATTAATATTTATAATATTACTTAGACTCTTTAGGAAATATTAATACTCCCTATTATAGGGGTTATAAAGGAATATTTAGAACCTACTATTATATTACCTTAGTTATAAATAGTTATATAGATTTAAGGGGAATTCTAATTCTATCGTGAAGGTATAAATATAGAAGAATAATAAATTATAAAATACTTAGCTCTCAGTTTTTTATTTTATCCTATCTTTAAGAAGTTTATAAAAATTCTTAACCTTATAACCTTAGTAGTTACTTTCAGCTATTTATATTAAACTCTAGCCTCACTAAAGCTCTCGCTATACAGATTATTACTATAAGATCTTCCTCCACTATAAGGTTAAATATTATAACTGGAAGTATAATTATCTATAATAATAAGTAATTTTATTACTATTTAAACCAGTTATAAGCTAGTATTAGCATAAATACTAATACCAAATAAATTTTATAGTTAGAACTATATATAGAGTAGAGAACTTAAGTACCACTACAGATATAAAGTAAAAGTAACTAAATAAAAAAAGAAAGTAAATAAAATAATAATACCTTCAGTCTCTCTAATATAGTATTCTCTCAGTAAAAAAATAAGAAGTTTAAAAAAATCTTATCTAAAGTGAAACCTAAGATTATACTTTAAGAAACTATACTTCTTATATTTAATAGAGATATTTTATTACTTTATACTAATTACTTCTACTTATACTAAAAGCATTAAGAGTAAAAACTAATCTTTATTAATATATATACTATATCTAAGGAGCTTAAGAAGGTATATATTAAATAATATACATAGAGTATATACCTTACTTTTATATACTAACTGGAGGCTTTATTTTACCTCTTATATACAGCATAAGAATAATTACCCTTCAGTAATAATAATACTACACTTAATAAATAGCTAAAATAGTAAATAAAATATCTTAATTAAAGTTTTAACTTTATACTACTTAATCTCTCTAAGGTATATCTTTATATTTTCATTAATAGCTTGTTTACTAATAATACTAACTTTTTATTTTAACTGAAATTTATAATAATTTTAGATTCAGAGACTGTAACTCATAATAGTTAGTTTAACCTCTATAATAACCTTATATATTACTTATTTACTAAAAGTAAGAAAGTTACTAGAAGTATATTTACTTTAGAGATTTATATTATAGTAGCTAGCCCAAACTTTGCCTATATTATAACTATATTACTTAAGAAGATTCTCAGGTATTAAAAACTTCCTCAGATTCTAACTATTATATATACTAACTTATACTTACTTTATAAAAACTTTATAAAGCTTAATATTACTAAAGAGAAATATCTAATAATTAATTTTCTAATATTAAGGTGGTTATATAAACACCATAAACTTTATAAAGTACGGTAAATTCATAAAGATAACAATATTGCTGATATCTTTATAAAAGATATTCTAAACTGCATCCTTAAGAGATTTATTAATTTAAACTATATAACTATTTCAATAGAGGGATAAGTTAACTTCAGTAAAGTAGATAAATAGGTATTTAGATATTATTTAGGTAAAAGGATATAGATTGTAAAAGATACTATTTTTATATATATAGATAGATATTAGAATATATAATAAAAAGAAAAATTACCAGTATTAGTTACACTATACTATAGGGTATATAGTAACTATATATACTGCTATATATATAGCAGTATATCCTCTATAGCCTACTAGCTATAAATATTTAGTATCTAGCGCTAGCTGTAGCTAAATAATATAGTAACTAGTAAGTAATTACTATACTGTAAATCTAGAGCTTTATATAACGCTATATGCTATATAATATAGTAATAATGATAATAAATACTAGAATACCAGTTTGTATATATATAATAAGATTATATACAGTATATAATAACCGTAATAATTAAACTAATATAATTACTTACTAATTACTATACTATTCAGCTCTAGCTAATACTAAATACTAAATATCTATAGCCAGTAGGCTAAAGAGGGTATACTACTATATATATAGCAAAATATATAGTTACTTTATATCTTACAGTATAGTGTAACTAATATATATTTAATAACTCATAAATTTAAATATTTCAATTTTACTCATTAATAAGCATATTGAACTATATAATAGATACAACTATACATACAATTTATAGTATATCTATATAAGTTTATTTCTATAGAAATATTTTCGAATTACTTTAGAAAGAATTGTAAAAGAATTCCAAAATAATTTAGAAAAATCTTATATTTAACATTTTCAAATTATAAATTTACTTTAGGGTTACTTAGGATTATACTAAACTTAAATAAACTTAGATTCCTACTTAATTAGGTTACTTAGTTACTTAAGTTTAGTTTCCCTGCTAATTAGGTAATTAGGTTACCTTCCGCCCCCCCCCCCCCCCCCCCCCCCGC
>MASP02000247.1:0-64662 GCA_001693025.2 Colletotrichum lindemuthianum | reverse complement strand
TAGGTAGTATCCTTTTTTTTACCTATACCTATTTACTACCCACAGGCCTAATGGGTACCCACCATTACCCATGGGCCGTATGGGCCATTACCCAGCTGGGTACCCGTGGGTAATTTCCAAGCCTACTAACCAATATCTCCTCCTCTGCCAGAGTTCTGCAACGACAACGACCTACTGCCTCGCGATTGCTGCAAGGGATTGAAGTGCAAACTGGCAACCGACCCCGTTATTGGGCAAACCCAAGTGTGTCGGTAAGGCGCATAGTCTCAAATTTGATGGGAAAAGTCCTCAGGGACGGCGAGATCTCGAGTGTTGGATGTTACTGGGCCACGACGTACACAAGTTGCTAGGGATTTATCAAATTAGCGTTAGACTTCTTCGTCAGTTTCCATGGTTCTTATTGCCCATGTACGCTTAGGACCACGAACCGTGAACGACGAACCATGAACGTGTGGTACGATAATCTCACAAGTCTTTGATTGTCTTTTATCATTTGACCACTCATCGTATAAAAATCGCTACCACATGTCCAACCCAGACGCCCAGACTTCTAATTCGAAAACACGCACAAACGCCGCGGCTAAAACGTCTTCGCATCCTTGGCAATCGGCACCAGATCCCCCTTCCCCTTGAACTTTTCCACAATGTCCGCCTGCTCGGACAACATGAAGCGGTCACTGTGGTTCCCGAACCTCGACAGCACCCTCCACCGCGCAAAGTCGCCCGGGTTGCGCTTGTCCCCGTGCGCCGCCTTTGGGTTCTCCCAGTGACCCCGCGAGAATGAAATCAGCGTCGAGATCTTCTGCCGCGGGATGTCGTACACGAGGCTGCACACGGTGCCCGTCTCCTCGAGCCAGTTGACCTGCCACAGCTCGCCGGGGCGGATGCACTGGTACGTCGCCGTCTGGTAGTTGACGCGGCCGCCCATGGGGCCGCCGTGGATGGCGTAGACGACGCGGTCCTCGGAGAAGAACCACATCTCGTACCGCCACTTTTCCGGCTTGCCCTGCTCGTCCTCGGCGTCGTAGTCGTAGATCAGGTGCACGTCGCGGACGTCCCTGTCAAAGGTCGGGTCCAGAGGCGTGTTGGTCTGGAAGCGGGGCAGCGGTTTCGCCGGAGCTGTGTTGGAGAGGAACATGACTCGTTGCAGGCCGGTTGATGTCGTGGATGATGAGTTGTGCTATGGGGAACTGGGTCTTCGTTCCAAGCTGGGTTGTCAGATGAAGGACGTTTTTTGATGGATGATGTCCTGACTAGCCGAGGCTGAGCTTTTTGACAGGCGAGATGGTTCGTCGGACTAGACAAGAAAGAGGATTTGTTTTAAAACGCGGAAGTCCGTGGAGAGGTTCGTGGAGGTAATGGTGTGACGGAAATGGTTTTGTTGGAGCGGGTCTGTGTGGTGACATGCTTGACTGTCAAGAGATCCATGGATCATTACATCATAGGCCGAACTTTCCGGGAAACGCCCCATCGTGGTCGAGGAAACTTGCAAAGGCTCAGTCTTTACACGCAGAGAACCCGTTTATTCTGTACGGACTGATACTAGACTTACTGCCAGCAGTGGAAGTCGGGAGTCGACTATGATATGTCAGACTTCTTGGCAATATCATCGATTCACGTTGCGTGGTACCGGCCGTATACCAAGCGGCTGCTTTGGCCTGTACTATCGTCCTTAAACGCGCTTCGTTGAGTTTGATTGGCTTCGAATATTGTACAAAGACTCATTCAACTACACTTCTTCCTGTTTAGGGAGCTTGCATACTCAACGTTTGCCTTCTGGGACACCGCACCTGCCGCTTGTCTCATCTTGTTAACACCGCCAGAAAGACGTGACTCTATGTATGTTTTGGGATATGAATCGAATGAAGACTCATTGTTGTCAGTAGTGCTTTAGAGGTTGGAAATCGTATCACTGAGCAGAGCCGATATCTCTACGGCCATGACGTTCGTCACTTGACCTGAGTGCTGACGCCAAGGAGAAGTCTGAAGACGAGCCGAAGAGAGTCAATTTATCTCTCGTAGCTACTTTGAATGAAACAAACTCCAAGTCTATTCGAACCGTTGAGCTTTGATGTGACTGAGATCCTTGAAGACGCAAGCTGCACCTAATACCGATATGATTCAGGCACTTTAGTCATTCGCCAGAACTGTCTTCGACGAAAGAAGACTTAGATTTATGCAGAAACTACCACTGAGATAGGCTTCTTCATCTTGAAGACTGGGTATTGGGCATACCACTCAGTCCAAGTGTTGAAGTGATGGACGAAATGCAGCTACATGGAGACGATATTGGCCATAGAATGCTCCCGCAGTTTCATACTGTTGAGAACGTCAGTCTGGTGTCCGAAATGTCTGTCCGTTTTCGGTCGGTATATAAGGAAAATCCGAGGTCCCGTTCAGACCGTTGAAACTCACCGCAAACAGTCTCCGAGCTGCCAAGGAGACAACTACCCCACGCGGTGTTGCTGCCTTACTGTCTCATTGATTCCAACCCTGTACCACACATGATATCGCCTGTTGCGAACTGACGAGACCATATAGCAACATGAGTTAGGCAAAGATTGACCCCGTAATCTCTCCCGACGTTGCTCGTAGGGCCGATCAGCGCATGTTCAGAAGAGACTATGGATGCGCTCAAGCTCGTTATCAGGCAGCAGATCTGCCTCGGAAACTGTCCTCCACCCGCAACTGCCGCTATGTATTCTACTTGATTTGTTTGCAGGAAACACAAGTAGGTTCAGTACGCAAGTGAAAATTTCCACTACAGGGTCGCTTCACAACTGTCTGGGACTCTGTCATGCGTTTGGAGTTTTGATGAAGCCGCGTGTTTATCCCCTATAATCGCTCGCCCTTCCGAGAGTCTACAGATAGAATTATGGGTTTCTGTACGCTGTAGCAATGACAACAAGAGCCTACCTCGCCGCATTGACACTATGGCTCTCTTGACTGGTCTCACGGCCCCCGGCCCTATTCCGATAATGCATGATGGGTTGACCCGCCAAGGAGCCTGGCGCGAGATCAAACGTTCGGCGAGCAAGGCACACCACTTGGCACATTTGACCTTGTTTCTACGAAGCTTGGCTTGCTGACTCCGAAGCGAAGGTGTCTGTAAGACCACATCTCTCATTCTGCCGCTTGGCACGATCTACAACCAACGAAGCCACCAAACCAGGACGAGCAACCAATGTCCTGCGTAGTCACACAAATGACAACTTCATTGGCGATCATTCTATGGCAGCCGATTCTTCTTACTGAAATGTTGTCATCGGACTCTCATCACACTCGGCCGAAGTCCCAATCCGAGTCAAGCTTGCAAACACCTCCCGGCAGCTCGGTATCTGGCTTCTTCGGTCATGCGGAGTTGGTCATTCCAGAATGATCAACATGAATCAGAAGTGATCAGAAGTGAGCAACATTCTTACGTAGCATACGTGATTTCACTGGTGAACATCTGACTCGCGCAAATGACCGAAGAGCATGCGAAGTACTGAAAAGCCAAGCTGATCACGATCTTGGAATGTCACAGTCTACAGATTCCTTGCTTGACAGCTCTAGCATTAATGAAGATGAACAACAAATGGAATCATTAGAATTTGGACACGCCTGTTAGTTCATAAATATAAACAGTAATCACCGTGGATAAGCACATCTGGGAAAACAAACATCTCCATGTAAATCGAGGCTCGCAATGGATCATCATTCGCTCCTCCATCGACTTGCTAATGATGTAATCCATAGAGTGTCTCTTCCAAGTGAAGTTAAACGGCGTCAGTTGGGCGTTGCCCTATCCCCGCATACCTTACCTACATGACAACAAGCCGTACCTTTCGGGGGTGTCTTGGGTCAACTGGGACCGTGATCCAGAAAGCGTTACGGCGAACTCTATGAGTATGGCATTCGATCTCTGCGAAGAGGGGAAGCTATTCTTCAGACTGATCATATCCCGAGGGAGAGGATCGACCTCGGGTGTTTCTCTTCGCGTCTTTTGGCTGGCTCAACCCGGAGCCATCCTGCTGGATACAGCTATATCTTTCACACGTCGGTTTTGCCGAGCCTTGACTTGATTAGACCCATGTTCCATCCGTCCAAGACACTCTTGGCTCTGCCTGGCCGCCGCGTCTTGCTCATGGTTCACACGTAGCTTCGCAAGCTTTGAGACTGAGAGCGATGCCCCTAATTAGCTGTGGGTTCGCTTGGAAAACCTACCCTGAGCATGCCGTAGATCACGAATAGGAGACACTGCAATCGGCGCCTGACACAGAGGGCGATCATACCTGAGATCAACACGTATCTAAGTTGTTCTGTCTCAATGCTGGAGAAAACGAGTAAGGAAGTGTCTCTCCGACAATCAGTTCGGATTCAGAAGGGCGGATCTTGGGGACTCAGCTTGCCGCTTTAGGAAATCAGCTCGACGTGACTGTCGCGGAAGCTCGTCCACATACGAAGCAAACTCAGAGTGAAGAGGATGATTACGATCTCGAGGTAGCGAGTTTGAAGCTGTGAAGCTGAGAGCAGTTATGAGTATATTTTCCAGTGGCGGACGGACTCGTAGCTTCTCTCCTCGCCCCTCATCCTCATACCGCAGTCATATATATGACCAACATCTTCAACCACCTTGACACTCCTCCTCCTCCTCTTTACACTCACAGAATACACCAAGATGGCTACCTTTGACTCTCACGTATCCCATGTCCACGGGTCCAACATGCCCCATCTGGGCAAGGTCTGCCTCTGCCTGACCACACTCATAGCCCTTCTCCTCGTGACAACAGTCCTACTGGCTCCGTGAGAAGCTCATTTTCCGCACGTCGTCGTGTCAGCCCCGCAACATCCTATGGCGTCAGCTACAAGCGCCAGTAAAGCACCGAGATCTCCAAGGAGCTCGTCGCGCAGGCCGAGGGCGAGTTCTTCGCCCTGACGGAGCTCATGACCAACACGTCCAGACGCAGCGGCTCCCCGAAGGAGGTCTGGAACAAGATCATCTCGGAGCGCGAGTCGTGCTACACGGAGATGGACAAGATGTACGAGCGTCTCGAGGAGTTCTCCGAGGTTATTGAGCGCAAGGAGAGAGAGCAGAGCCACAACCACCACGAGCATGAGGAGCGGCTGCAGGAGGTCGCGAGGATCCGCCTCCAGCTCAAGGCCGCCCTGAGCAGCACGTCCAAGTTCAAGATCAAGCTGGCCGAGCGCGATACCGAGTGCCGCAACCTCGTCCACGAGATCTCCCACGTCAAGGACAGCCTCAGCCACTGCCGCAAGGATCACGAGGAGACCAAGAAGACGTACGAGCACACCCGCCAGACCCTCATCACCACCGAGTCGGCGCGCTCCGACCTCGAGGAGAAGTACGGCAAGCTCCGCGGCGAGGCGACGGCCTCGACCTCAAGTACACGGAGCTGCTCTCCCGCTACGAGGAGCTCAACGGCAAGTTCGACACGACGCACAAGGAGCTCAACCAGTACAAGCACATCAGCTCCAGCCTCAAGAAGGAGAAGCACGAATGGCTCCACCGCGAGGGCGAGATGGACGAGAAGCTCCGCAAGTGGGAGCACAAGAACGACGAGCTGCGCCGCAAGAACAAGGACCTCGAGGAGCGCCTCGTGAAGACGCAGCTCGAGGTCAAGAAGTTCCAGGAGACCGTCATCAAGGCCGAGCAGCGCGTCACCAAGGCCCAGCACGAGAAGACGGAACTGGAACAGCACATTGAGCGCCTCAAGCGCGACGTCGTCAAAGAGCACAGCCGGTGGGAGGAGGCCGAGGACCGCTGCGGCAAGTGGAAGCTCAAGGTCGAGCACTCGGAGCGCGAGATCGTCTCGGCCCGCGAGGACATGTCGCGCATCGGGATCGTGCAGACGAAGCTTCGCGAAACCATCTCCAACAAGTCCGAGGAGATGCGCCAGCTGCTGCTCGAGAAGAAGCGCCTCGAGGAGAACGGCCACCAGCACGCCGGCCGCGCCGACGAGACGCACCGCCAGCTCCTCGTCGTGCAGGAGTCCCTCTCCCACACCGAGACGACGCTGCAGAAGACGCAGGACGAGGTGCACTCCAAGCTCGAGATGATCGAGAAGCTCGAGTTCGGCCAAGCAGCGGGCCAAGGACCTCGAGATGGAGGTGCAGAACCACCTCTCGCTCGTCGCTTCGCTCAAGAGGGAGGTCGAAACGCTCTCGACCGAGTGCGGCTCGCTCAAGCAAAAGTGCCGCGACTGGGGGGGGGGCCGGTACGAGGAGGTCTGCGAGAGCGTGACCGAGTACGAGGACGGCAGCGAGTCAGCGACGGCTTCGAGTTTGAGCTCGCGAGCATGCGCACGATGCTGCGCGAGGCCCGCGGGCCGCGAGCAAAAGGAGCGCGTCATCAGCGCGCGCAACTCGGCCGACCGCTAGCGCGACGAGGCCATCTCAAAGTTCGAGGAGAAGTGCCGCGGGATGGAGAGGCTCGAGGAGCGCGTGAGCCAGCACATGCACGAGCAGGGCGCCCGCCGCTCCAGCGGCAGCCGCACCGTCGTCCGTCACCTTTCCAAGAGCGGACACGGCCACATGACCAACGGCGGCAGCAGTGAGTTTGGCGGGACGATCGAGACGTTGTGATTCGGAGGATGTCGATGGGAAGAAGCACAACAAGTCTTGATGGTTGACATGGCTGTCTTATGTACCCCTTTGTGATATCAGGTAGCTGGGGCATACCTTACAAGCCTCACCGTAGCTGAATCTGATTCCTTTTGTCGCCAGTTACGGGGTCTCTTTCGAACATGACTAGACATCAAGGTGACTGAATCGTGTTTGTCCGGCTACTCTCTGACGATGACAGAATACGCAACTTGTATCAAGATGCACCTATGAGGACAGCTCGGCTCTGATGTTGTTCAAGTAGTTTGTGGTGAACCATACCGGTAGGCCTACGGAGATAGGTAGGTAAAGGCTTATTCGTATGAAAAGCTATCTGCGGAGCGGCACTATCTGATATATAGGTTTATAGGTATATCTTACGTAAGGAGTATCTTATATAAGCAGGCTATATAACTCAGAATAATAACCTATAGGCTTAAAGTTATTATAATATACCCCTCTAGAAAGAATTATATATAAATAAATACTAACTAATATATAAAGTTAGTTAAAAATCCCTATTTAATATATAGATATACTTTTAGATATATAATAAATAAAATAAAATATTAGTTAGTTATTTATAAAATACTATACTAAATATAAATAAATAAAAAAGTTATTTCTTTCTTATAAGTTATAGTTAATATTTATTTAGGATATAGCTTTAGGCTGAAGTAAGTAGTAAGGATATTATAGCTTAATACTATTTTTAAAGTATCCTCCTCTTAACTTCTCCTCTTTAGACTATTACTATTATTACTATATTAGTATTTATTTAAGATTATATATTATATATATATATATATATATATATATTTACTACTAATAGTATTTTATAGAAAAATAAATATAATAGCTTTCCTTTTAGAAGTAATTTATATTACTCTATAATAGGTAATACTAGCTGAGATTAATATTAGTAATAATAAGTAGAGTAGCTTCTCTATATTAAAGTTATAGAAGTAAAGTGAAGAGAATATAGATAATAATAGCTAGAATAACTTCCCTATATTAAAGCCTAGCGAGAAGGAATAACCTCTCACTATAATTACTTAGTTTTTATAGTTTTAAATATTATCAGCTGATAGTTTATTTTGAATGAAGTAATTTATAGAGATAGAAAGTAATAGTCTAATCTCTAAAGAAAATATAGGGAAGGTTTCTAGTGGAAGAAGAAGCTAATAGTTTTTCCTCTAGTAAATATTATTAATATTAATTTAGTATATAAGATAATATTCAGTTAGTTTAGATATTTACTAATAGTAATATAGAGGGGGTAAATTTTAAGGATAGTAAGCTTATAAACTGAAGCTAGATAGCTTTCAGGAGTTCTATATATAAGAATTATATTTATAGTATATTTAGTGGGAATTTCTAGAGTAATTATTACTAGGGGAAGTTAAACTAATTAGTTAAATACTAGTAGTATATTATAGGTAAGATTCTATATATACTATTATCTAGCTAGTTAGTAATACTAAAGTTTTAGTTTCTTAAACTTATCTAGAATAATAATCTTACTACTATAGTATAACTTTCAGTCTATATATTACTTATATTCTAAACTAACTATTAGTTAGAAACTTAGGTAAGTTAAGATTATACTATAGTTAATATTTTTTAATAAGTTTAGTAGTAAGTTTATCCCTCAGGAGATAGCTAGTAAGGTAGCTATCCTAGAGTATCTTTCTACTTCTATATCTATAGATTAGGATAGAGATTATTCTAGATTAATATTTATTAAGGATACTTCTGGGGCTAATATTTACCTAATTTTAGCTAATCTTTATATTAGTAAGTTACAGCTAGCTTTTAATAATCTTATTATTAGGAATATTCTATAGAATATTACTAATATATATAAAGATATTATATCTATATATAAAGTTACTCTCCTAAGTAGAAAGTAAGGAAACTAATATAATACCTTTAGATATTAAAACTTTTTATATATCTACTACCCTCTTAGGTGAAATTTATATCTCTTTATAGTTTACACTCTATAGAGTAATTTAGCTTTCTTAGTTTTTATATTACTAACTTAAAGTTTATATTATAATATATTTACTTATATAATTATATTTATAAGTATATAGATACTTAGAGGTATAGTTAGTAAGAGAGAAATATAAAGGAAAGTATTAGTTATTAAGTATAATATCTTTAGGTTAGTTATTTATATAATTAGTCTGAGAAGTAATTTCAGTTAGAGCTTCTATATAGATAACTACTTCCTAGAGGTTTAGAAGTAATTAGAAGTATTTAAATTTTAGCTATAAGAATATTTTAGTAAGTTTATCTACTAGTATATTGTTTATTAGTATATAGATAACTTTAAATAAACTAATAGTATATTCTTAATACAGCTATATATTTTTAGATATCTATATATTATAAGTATATTAAGATATATTTACTAATATTAACTACTAGATAAATTATCTGATTATTATTATAATAGATTCTCTATATATTATTTAGCTTTAGAGTAATATCTCTAAAGAGTTACTTAAAAACTATAGTTTCTTTTACTATATATTTAAGTATAAGGAGCTTTACTTCTATAGTAGATATAGTAATATTACGGGCTATACCTGGATGTCCAGCCAGGGCTGTACCCAAGCATCTGAAGCCAACCCCCTCGCCCGAGTGGGGCCCCAGTAGGCCCTATATAGCACTATATATACAGACTTTTCCATGCACTTATGAAGGCTTCTCTTTTACTCCTTAGTTCTAAATAAATAATATTTTACGTTATCTTCCAGTTAAATAAACTTAGGTCTATCTTTTTATATATTTAGAACTCAGTTTTATTTACTACATAGATAATATTAAGTAGAATATAACTCCCCACTAGTTAAGTATATAATTTAGTTAAATACAGTTCCTAGGATATAGTATTATATACTAAATAACTAACTAACTAATATAAAGAATAATAGAAAGTATTAAAGTCCTCCAGGATACTCCTATAAGTAGTAACTCTATAAGTAAACTACTTTAGTAGTAATTATAGTATATTTTAAGCTTCGTTTACTAGAAGATTCATAAGTTTTTATATAAATTAGTAAGATAAGATATTATAGTAAGTAGTAACCTCTAAGTAGCTATTATAATAAATACTTCTAACTTACACTAAGATACTTTAGTAACCTCTAGAATAATATCTATTAGAATAATAACTTTTAGGGTTAATAATATTACTATATTTCTACTAATAGCTAATTATTAGAAGAAGCTTCTTCTCCTACCCCTAAAGTTTTCAGGTAAGTAGAAGGAATATTAAATATAAACTTAATAGATAAAAGCTAAACTTAAGATTAACTATTATTTTTTTAATAATAATTAGGAATATTAATATCTAATTTACTTCTACTTAAACTCTAATCTTTAGTAGGTAGTTAAAATTTTCTATATAGTAAGAGAATTAGAGAATTCCTATAACTTAAATAATTTTATAAATTACCTTAATAGAATTTACTTAAATCCTAATAACTAACTTCATACTATTATCTAGCTATAAAGCTTCAGACAGAAAGAAAATAAATATCTAACTACCTTTCTACTTTAATTTAAAAAATTCTAACTAACACTAGAGGATATATATAATTAGATATAATCTAAATCTTCCTACTGGAGGCTATTCTACTTCCCTATCTTAAGAAGCTACTTATTATAATTAATCTTTCTATAGAATATAAATTTTAATTATCTAAAGTTTAAGATATAGTTTAGAAGTTTTAATATATAAAGAAAATATTAGTATACTACTAGCTATCCTACTAGAAACCTACTATTTATAATATAGAGAGTAATATTATAATAACTAGAGTAGTAAAGAAATAATAATAATATTAGAGTTTTAGTAGCTCCTCTTTTACTCCTAAGGAATATTCTAAAGATCGCTAGGATATCTATTAGTATTTTAGATATAATAAGAAAAACTATATTTATAGAAACTATAAAGTCTGAAAATATAAAAAGATTAGTATAAAGGTTATAAAAACTATAGCTACTCTAGATTATACTAGAGATAACTAGGGGGATAATATTACCTCACTTAGTAATAGTAAGAATTTAGGAAAAAAGTAACTTTAGAGTAAAGTTAGACTCTAAAGCTAACTGAGGTAGAAATAATAGGATAAGGGAAATAATAGGAAAAAAAACAGGTAAGTAACTAGTAGTTAGTTACTATTCAGACTAAAATTAATAGAGGTTACTTTATTAATATATTTATTAATATAGACTATAATATTTACGTTATTATTAATATCTTCTTTATAAAGAAACTTTACTTCTTACTAATTAATAAGTTAAAAAGATAGATAAGAAGATATATTACTAAGTTATTATTTAGTAATATCTAGGGAGTAACTATCTTAATTTTAGAAGTTAGTAATTATATATAGAAAATCTATACTTACGTTATAGAAAGCTTATAGCTACTCTTATATTTTAGGTAATTATAAATAGAGAATAATTATATTATCTATAATACTAAAGTCTAATAGATAATATATAGAAAGAATAATATAATAGTATATCTAGAATATTAAGATAAATTAGTATAGCTTAAAGAGATCCAGTTAGCTTAGCTACTTAATACTAATTTATTTATATTTATCTATTAGTATACTATATAGTATACTAGTAAGATACTAAGCTCCTACTAGGTTATATTTATTAGTTTAGTAGATATTAAGAAAATCTTAGTTCTAAAAGTAGAGGTAAACCTAAGGGATTATATTCTTATAAATATTTTAAAGAAATTTCTAGATTTTTTCTATCTAGATTCAGTATACTAGCTGCCTCCCAGATAACTAGGGATAGACTACTATATTCTGTTAATTCCTAATAATAAAGAATAGAAATTAGATTTCTTATAGAGATCCCTCTATAGTATATTATAGGAGGAGCTTCTAGTATTTAAAAAGATTCTAGAGGATTTACTTAATAAAGAATTTATTAAAATAAGTAGTTTTTCTATTAGTATCTCAGTCTTCTTTATAAGAAAACTAAATAGAGGAATATATTTTTATATAAATTATAAAGCTTTTAATATAATTATAAAGAAAGATTATTACTTTCTCCTCTTTATATTAGAGACCCTCTAGAGGATTACTATTACCTACTAATATGTTAAGTTTAATATTATTACTATATTCTATAAAATTAGAATTAATAAGGTAGATTAGGAGAAAATAGTTTTTCAGATATATTATAGTCTCTTTAAATAAATAGTATACTTTTTCGGACTTACTAATATTCCTATTATATTTTAATAATATATTAATAGTTATCTATAATAGTTTCTTAATAACTTTATTATAATATATATTAATAATATTCTTATTTATATTAGTAGCTTATAAAAAGAGTATAAGGAGAAAATTTACTAAATACTTAGCTATCTTACTAATATAAATTTTAAGTTAGATTCTAAGAAATATAAATTCTTAGTTACTATAATTAAATATATTAAGTTTATTATATTAGCTAGAAAAAGTCTCTCTTATAATTCTAAGAAGTTAGAAATTATTACTAACTAGCTTCCCTCTAGCTTACTAAAAAATATGTATAGTTTCCTTTAGTTTATAAACTACTATAAGGTTTTTATACTTCAGTATAATATTATTATAAAGCTTTTAAACTACCTAACTCAGAAGTCTATTCTCTTTAACTAGAAACTAAAGTAATAAGAAGCTTTCCTTATACTAAAATAACTTTTTACTATAAAGTTAATTTTATAGAAATTTAACTTTAATATTCTAATAATAGTAGAGATAGACTATTTAGAGTATACTTTAGAATGTATATTAACTTAAGATAATAAAGCTAAAGTAAGATATTTAGTAACTTTCCACTCTTAATATTTAATCTCTATAGAGTTTAATTACTTAATTTATAATAAGAAGTTCCTTATAATACTAACTTATTTATAAATATAGAGGGTAAAACTATAAAGTACTAGAAAGTTTCAGATTCTCACTAACTATAAGAACGTTAAGTATTTTATAAAAAAATAATAACTTACAGAGAGATAAAACTAGTAAGTAGAAAAAGTATCTTAATATAATTTTTACTTTAAATATTAATTAGGCGCCTAGATAGTAACCTCTAATACTCTCTCACAGAGAGAATAGAATACTCCTAAAAATAGAATAATAAGAAGTAATAAGGATAAATAATATAAATTATCCTAAATACTACTATCTCTACGGAATCCTAAGTAGGATATATAGATATCACTAATATCTAAATTTTCAAAAAAAAAAAAATCTATAAGAAATATAGAATTATACTACTAAAAGAAACTCTTTATATTAATAGATCTTTATAGTAATCTAGTAGGAGAAGTATAACTTTCTTCCTAACCCCTATATTAAGATCCAGATTACTAAGTATACTATTAATATACTGAGATAACTTACCTGTAGAGAGAAATTTTAAATACTAAATAATAAAGAGAGTAATAACCTCATTAATAAACTTGAAATTAAACTAGTATAGAAATTATATAACTCCTCCCCTACAGACTACCTAGAAGATAATAATATACTAGAAATTATAAGCTAATAGTTCTACTAACTTAGATAGTTACAGAATGTCCACTAATTTATATATAACTATAATATATATAGAAGTATTTATATCTAGAGGTAAGCTAAAAAAGAATTCCTAAAGTCCCTACTAATACCTAACTAGTTATACTCTAATTTATTAATAGATTTTATTACTAACTTACCCTCTATAAAAAAATAAGGTAACTATTACCTCTAAATTATTATTAATTAACTAAGTAAAGTTTCTATACTAAAAAAGATAAATATAATAGAGGCAGAAGTATATATTTAGTAGTTTCTTAGTTACTACTATAAGTTTCATAAAATACTATACTCTATTATAAATAATAGAGAATCTAACTAAATAAATTACTTCTAGAAGGAATTCTATAAATTAATAGATATTATATATCTATTAAATATTAATTACTACTTACAGACTAATAGGATTACAGAACAATATAACTAAAAGATCTAAGTAGTTTTAAGGATATTTACCTATTAATCTTAGAATAACTAAAGTAACCTACTACTTATTATATAGTTAACTTTCTATAACTAGCATTATAATATAATAGAAACTATATTTTTCTTTATAGATTATAAATATTATATTAACCTTATTCTAGTTACTAAAAAATATACAGAACTACCTAATAGTAATAAAGTTACTACCTACTAGCTAGTCGAGAGGATATAGTTAGTAATAATATATATTTATATAGAGATAACTACTACTTAGTAGAAGTTAGAAACTTAAGTAAATAAAACCTAATCTCCTACAGATTAATATTAAGTTAGTAATAAGATATAATTAAATATATCTAACTATAAATTACTAAAACTAAGCTAAAAGTTAACTTAGCTATACTATAAGTATATAGTAGTAAAAATCCTCTCGCTATATATTATAAAGTTAAATATCCTAAAGTCTATTTACTTATAGTTCTATATAAACTTACTCCAGAAAGTTACTACTAACTTACTACTTAAGTAGATTATAGTTAATAGCTAGCTACTACTATTAGTAGATAATAATAAAGAGGCTGAATAATTAGTTAAAAATATTCTTATTATAAGAATATACTAAGTAGAGAGAGAATACTAATAAGAGGCTTTAGTTAAATAAGAAAGATATATAAACTTTATATAGAAGCTTATTAATATTATTATAAATATAGTAATATTAAAATAATATAAAGTAATATATAATCTAATTATAGATAATAATAGAGACCTAGCTTATAGCTTCTAACTGGGTGGCAGCTAGAGAGGAGGAAAATAATATTACAGACTATATCTAGATATCTAGCTAGAACTATACTTAGGTATCTAAAGCTAACCCCCTCGCTCGAGTGGAACCCTAGTAAGCTCTATATAATACTATATATACAGACTTTTCTATATACTTATAAAGGCTTCTCTTTTACTCCTTAGTTCTAAATAAATAGTATTTTACGCTACCTTCCACTTAAATAAACCCAGGTCCAGCCCTTCACAAGTAATAGTAGTTTAGTAAGTAGCTTTCTACTAAATTAATTCTCTAAATAGTAAGATAATATATTCCTAGGAGGATCTTTATATCTTATTATTATTAGTAAATAAAATATCTCTAATAATAAGTAATATCTACCTACTTCTTAAGATACTATAATATATTATAAAATAGTAAGTAATATAAAGATACTAGATTATTTAGTTAATTACTAAGAGATATTAATAAGAGAGGTTTGTGAGATATTATAAAAGCTAAGTATATATAAAAAAGATATTAAGGTAGATTATAATTAAGATATAGAGTATTAATTTAATCTTCTCTTAAAAAAATTTTATTTTAGTAACTATAGTTATATTTAGATTAAGGATAAAGGGGATTATAAGAATAAGGATTAGAGGTAACATAATATTAGTAAACTTATAATATTTAGTAATCTTCTTAATATATTAATTATAAATAAAGTTAATTATCTTTATTTTATAATTCTAAATAATTTATATTCTGAGAAATTACTCTACTAAACTTTAATTCTTTATTTTATAAATATCTTTCAGTTAGGAAATAATTTTAGTAGTATAGATTATTATAAATTAGTAATAGAGGATAAAAATATTATCTATATAGAATATAATAAGGATTTTCTTATTAAGTATCTAGAAAAAATAGGAATTTTTATTTATAGGATAGAATTCTAAGTAAATAAAAGTTAAGGAAAACTTCTTATACTAAAGGAGGAGTATATCTTATAGCCTATATAGGATATAGATAAGTTTAATATAACTACTATACTATCTAAATTTTTCAGATAGCTAGTATTATATAAAGATACTTTTAGGATTAAAGTATATATTCAGAAAGATATCAATAATATCTAGCTAGAATATTCCTAGGTTAAAGTATATAGTAATAGTTATTACTATATAAAAAGTTTATATAGTTAGTATTATAGTATATATTTATTCTAGAGGGTCTAACTACTGTAAGTTACTATAAATATAAAGCCTCACTTTATAGTAGTTAAGGAATTTATCTTTAGTTTTCTTATATAAGAGTATCTATTTAAGGGAAATTAGCTTCCTTTTAGATTTATCCTATAAGATAATCACTTAGGTTTCTTTTCTTTAAAATACTTTTATCTTAATATTTACTATTTATAAAAAGAAGTTATAAAATTATTCTGGAAAGTAAAAAATATCTTTCTAGATTATAGGTAATTTAGGAAGTTAGTTAATTTATATTTATACTGGAAAACTTATAGGGAGAGAAATATAGTCTATTAATAAGAAATACTCTAGAGGTTATTCAGGAGAAGCTATATTAGTTATACTGATAATTTTAGTATCTCTAGAATTCTATTTCTTTAAGAATAACTTTAAAGAGTTTTAGTATATTAGAGAGCTTTTTATATAAATATATTTTATCTAGGAAACCTCTATTAGAATAACTAAATATAAAGTAAGATATTTATAGAAACCCTCTAGAGTAAAGTAAACCTAATTAGGTAAATATAAATTTAGGGGAACCTCTTATATTTCGGTAGTTACTATAAATATAAGATATATAAGGTAGTAGTTAAAATTATTATTTCTAGATAAATTTAGGTTGAAATTTTAGATTTTACAGTTACTTTATATTAGTTAGCTATATTTAACTACTTTTAGATACTAAAGTTTAACTACTTATTATAGCCAGTTTTAGGTTTAGTAGAGGTAAGTCTGTTAGTATTAAGTTGAGGTTATAATATATAGGTAATAATATTATTATAATACTAATGAGATTAGGTTTTTAGGGTTTATAGTGATTAAATGTAAGTCTAATAAGAGGATTGAGAGATAAAGTTAGGAGTATCTAAGCATAATTATAAAGTTAATTACTAAAAAGCTATAGAAATCTAACCTTAAGTAAACTTAAGTTTATCCTATATATAAGTTTATAATACTTATAAGTTTTCCTATTCCTATTAATATTATATTATTCTTTACTAATCTAAAGGTGAGAAGTGATTATTATCTGTAGGTTAGTAATTACTTAGCTTTACTGATTATTTTAAGGATTTACTAATTAATTACTTACTCTGTAAGGTAATTACTTATCTTTTATTATTATATAATCTATATTATAGTTTCTCTATAGTCTAGTAGGTTCCTTATTATATTCTTCCCTTTGTATATATAAAATACTTTATAGCTGCTAGATACTTTATAACTTAGCCTTAATTCTGTTAGGTTATAATATTAAGTCTCCCCTCTAAAAAATCTTATCTTTAAGACTGATATAAATAAGTAATTTCTACTTATTAGTTTATAATAAGTTTCTTAATTTTATTATTATATTTATACTATATTAGAATTAGTTTCTAATTTCTCTACTTCTACTTATTATTATTAATATTATATATTATATATTAAAGAGTTTAGTGTAAATATAATATTATACTTCTTTTATTATTTTAAAAGCTTACGTTATAAAATACTCTATAGAATAGAGGTTTGTAGTGAATATATATAATTAGGTTATTCTTATAATATATTATAGAATATAGTGTGTGAATATAAGTTTTTATATCTTAGGTAGTATATTATCTTACTGATTAGAAAGTTAATTATTTACTTAATAAAGTTAGTTATTTAGAAAATAAGGAAGAAGTAGTAGAGGAAATTCTACTGAAAAAGGTTATAATACTGAGGAAAGTTTAAGTGGAAATAGATAAATTACTTATAAGGTTAGATTATATTTAGAAGATAAGGTAGAATATTTTTAAGTGAGGAAAAGTTATTACTAATAATAATATTGAAGTAAAGTTAAGTTTACCTATAGTGAATAAGAATGTAGCTATTTTAGATATATAGTTAGATAGTATTTTTAGGGTAATTAATTAGGGTGTAATACTGAGTAATTCTAATTTAGTGAATTTCAATTTTGGTATTTTTAGTGTAGTAGTTAAGGAATCTTAATTTTTGGGGGATAATATTTTTAAATATAGAAATATTTTATCTCCTTAAGGTTTTTTATCTGGTTGATATTTAGATTGAGAGTATTGAATATAAACTAGTTTATTAATCTGGATTATAAGTATTATAGTTTATTTATATATTTATTATTTTCAGTATTCTTTAAGTTCTTTAAGGTGTCTAATGTTAGATACTGGTTTCTATATGTTTTCTATATAGTTATATTCTTTCTATTTAATAAGATATTATATTTCTATGTTATTTTATTAATGAATATAGTTAATAATTTATTTTACTTTATATTCTTATTCTAAATTAATTTTAATATAATCTTTTATATGAGATCTTTTTAATATTAGTTTAAGAAATGAAATATAAAAGACTGAATAATATCTTATAGTATTTAGTAGTAATAGTTTATAGTTAATATTTAAGATTTTGTAAATAATTTTAAATAGTCTGAGTTTCTTAAAATCTAATTTATTATTTAGTTATTTAGTTTTAATATTTTATCTAGTGAGGTAGATACTATCTTCCTCCTTGAAGATTAATTTTCTAATTTTAAAGTATTAGTATACTTATATATTTATTACTTAATAAATTTGAATTCTTTTAGGAGCTTATTCTGGAGAATGTAAAGTTTTAAGATATCTATTATTATTTTTACTATTTACTCTCTCTATTAAGGTTCTCTATATATAGTGAGGTTAAATTTATAGTTAAAGTAGAAAGATAATTCTTGAGTATTTTCTCCTACTATATTATTATAGGTAAATTAGGCTATTAGTAATAAAGTAATTTAATTATCTTATTAGTAATTGATATAGTATCTGAGGTAGATTTTAAGGATCTAATTAATATATTCAGTCTAGCTATTAGTTTATAGGTAGAAAGTAGTAAATAGGTGGTACTTCACTTTAAGTTATAAAATTAGGAGTTTCTAAAACTTAAATATAAAGAGTTTATCTCTATTAGATATAATTTCCTAAAGTAACTTATATTAACTAATAATAGTTCTGAGGAAGATATATATAAGATTTCTATTATATTTAATTCCTTATAGGAAATAAAATAGGTATATTTAGTAAGTTATTCTACTATAATAAGAATATTATTATAATATATTTTAGTAAGTAGTTCTTATAACTTTAGTAGCTTAATAATAAAGTCTAAAGAAATTAATTCCTAGGGTTTTTAAAATACTAATAGAGATTATAATTTACTATAAGGTTTATATTAGTTAAGCTTACTTTTAAGGTAAGCTTTATAATTCTTAATTATATTAATTATATTTTATCTTATAACTTTTTTATTATAATATTATTAAATCCTTTTAAATATTTTAGTAACTCTTTAATATCTATATACTCGTATATTATAAATATCTCTAATTATTTTATATATTATTCTTTTAGTTATATTAGTATTAACTTATCTGGTAATTAAAAGTAGTTTCTATATAGATATAAAATTTCTATCTATATCTATTTTTAGGATAATCTATATTTCTTTTAGTATTAGGATATTATAGTTTAGTTTTTAACTGAGTATATTAGCTTTTCTATTTTCTGTTCCTTTTTAGTAGATAATATAAAAGTTAAATTTTAAAAGAAACTCTAACTATCTAATTTATTACTTATTAAGATTTCTAGATATTATAAAGTATGTAAGATTCTTATAGTTAGTATAGACCTAAACTTTATATTTAGTTCCTGAGAGTTATAGTCTCTATTCTTAAAATATTTTAATAATAACTATAAGTTTCTTATTATAGATCTAGTAGTTAAGTTCTAATTTACTGAGTTTATATAAATAGAAAGTATAAAGATATAGTATTTTTTTTACATCTTATTATTTTAGTTATCCTCCTATTATATAGTCTGAGGTGTTAGTTTTAATTTTGAATAGTTTATTAGGGTTTAGAATTATAAGAATAGGTTTTAAGATAATCTAGTTCTTAATATTTTAGAATATTTCTTTTTATCTGTTAGTTTAATTAAACTTAGTGTTTCTTTATGTAAGTTTGGTAAGTGGGATTGTTTTTTTTACGTAATTCTTGAGGAATTTTTAGTAAAAGTTAGTGAATCTGAGGAAAGTTTAGATTTCTTTGATGTTTGTTAGTCTAGGCTAGTTCTTAACTGTCTGGATCTTCTTAGTTAATATTTTAATTATATTTAGTGTAATAATAAATTCTAAATATTCTATTTATTATATGTGAAATTCGGTTTTTTCTAGTTCAACTAGTAGTTTAGCTTACTGAAGTTTCTAAAGTATTTTATAAATATATTCCTTATATTTTTTAAGCGTCCTTAAATAGATAAGAATATTATTAAGATATATTATATAAAAGATATCTAAGTATTTATATAGCGTGTAGTTAATTATAGTTTAGAATGTTATGGATATATTAGTAAGTCTGAAAAGTATTATAAGGTATTTATAAAGTTTTTTTCTTATTCTGAAAGTAGTTTTCTATTTTTTACCTTTTTTGATTTAGATAAGGTTATAAGCTTCCTTAAGGTTAAGAGCTATAAACTAATTAGCTCTATAGAGTTAGTTTTTAGTTTTAATATAAAAGGTAATAGGTATTAGTTCTTAATTATTATATTATTAAGTTATCGATAATTAATATAAAGTTATAGCTTACTGTTTTTCTTAAGTATAAGTAGGATTAAACTTCCTACTAGTAATATTAAATATTAAATATAATTTTTCTTAAGGTATTTATTAATATACTTATTGAGTGTTTCTATTTCTATTTAATTAAGTTTATAGATTTTGCTGAATCTAGGTTTCTTCCCCTCTTTTAAAAGGATCTTATAATTATAGCTTATATACTCTAGTAGTCTGATTTTAAGTTTTTCTGTAAAAAGTGTTCTGTAAATCCAGTATTTATTAGGGATAGTCTAAAGTTAATCTATCTTATTATTAATTCTTGCTGCTACTATAATGTTTAATATCTAGGTTACTATATTCTTAATTTTAAGGTAGGTAATAAATCTTTATACTTTTAGAGTTATATCTAATTTATATAGAATCTTATTATCTAGAGAGGTTTTAGGGATTAAATTCTTCTATTAGAGATAGTTAGTTTTCTAATCTATCTATAGGTTATTTTTTATAACTATAGGATTCTTAAGATAATCTTTTAATTATTTATCTCTATTATATTAAAAATATAGTTTTCCTTCTAGCTATAATAGTTTAAAGGGAGGTATATAATCTCTAAATTAATAATATTTCTACTATACTTAATATTTTCTCTTTTAATAGTATGCAGTTAGTATAGTTCAGCTTTTATTATCTATAGAATCTGTTATTTATTTACTATCTATAGTAATATAAAGTTTCCTTTAGTATTACAATTAATTAGAACTTATATCTTATATCTATTCACTATAATATTAAGGTGAAGGTATTTATTATTATATTCTACTGTTACTAGGTATAAGGATTTTATCTGAAATACTTTTTTTTATCTTTATTTAGTAGGTAAGTTTAGTTTTTTGATTACTTATAATGCTTCTGTTTTAATATTATCCTATTTTTATAATAGTAAGTTATAATCCTTCCTTCTTAAAGTATCTTACTGAATATTAATTCTCTATATTCTAATATTAGTAATGTAGGTCTATTTTTAGTATCTTTTTCCTATTCCTAAAGCTTATTATATTAATAGTGTTATTCTCTTACTTTATTAATATAGTAGATTATATAGTAATCTAATTTATAGTTTATCTATTTACTAATAATATTATTTATATATACTATAAGGTAGTTTTTACTAAGTGTGAATATTATAAAATAGTTTTTATTAAAATACTGAAGTTCCTAAAATAGTAGATTTATATTAAGATATATACTTAGAATTAGATTATCTTTAAATTATTATAGGAAAAATTATCTGTCAAATTTATTACTAAAGTGTAGTATATAATTATCTTATATATAATATACCTAAAAGATAGTTTAGTAAGTTAAGTAATTAATTTATAGAAGTTTATAGTCTATATTATAGAGGATTATCTTAGAGTAGTTTAGAGTTTAGTTACCTGGAATTTTATAGAATATAATAAATTACTTATCTTAAGTTAGGTAAATATTCTGAATTTTAAGTTACTTACTTTTATTACTACTTAATTACTATAAAATAGAGGATCCTAAGTTTTTAATAATATTATTATCTAGTTTAATATTATTATTAATTAACTTAAATAGGTTACTTAGGTTAATATAGATTCTTAGGTTAATTTTAATAAGTTCTTACTAATAGAGATTATTAAGTTATTTCTTAACTTTACGTTCCAGCTTATTATATTTAACTATAGTGAGGATTTTTATTAGTATCTTATTACTTACTTTAAGTAGTTATGTGAGGGTTTAGATAAGAGGTAGGTTTCTTCTAGTGTTAATTTTCTGCTGAATTTAATACTAAATTCTCTATACAAGTTATCTATTAAATATTTAACTAATTCTATAGTAAAATTCTCTCTTAACTATCTATAGTTATAAGATTACTATTTTATTTTCTTATATCTAGTCTTACTCTAAGATTATTATAAAGTTTTCTTCTTTCTTAATATTAGTTATTACTAATATTTTCTTAGTATAGTATTCTGATTATTTAGAAAGGTTTTTAAGATACTATTCTATATTATTTTTAGATCTTTAGTATATAATATAAATATTATTAAAATAGGCTATCTAGGTTAGAGAGGTATAAGATATTTCTTTCTTAGTGATATTAACTTATTAGGTTTATTTAGATACTAGCTGAAATTATTATTTTTATTACTGATACTTAAGTAAGTAGTAGTCTTTAGCTATATATTCTAGTTTATTATAATTATAGTATTTAAAATCTTATTATTTATTATCTTTAGTAGTAGCTTTAGTAGTGAGGTCTATAAGTTTACTATAGTAGCTATAAGATATACTTATTTATAGAGTAAATTATTATCTAGTTCCCTAATTATTATATTAGTTCTAGTAGTTATATAGTAGTTCTTAGTACTTATATTTACTATTAGGTTATTAAGGTTATTACTATTTACTTTTCTTATAGTAATACTTAAAAAGTTAATTATTAATCTTAATAGTAAGTTCTATATATATAATAAAGTTACTAAGTCTATCTTATTTAATAAATTTATCTTTAATATCTTTTTTTAGTCTTTAGTAGAATATAAAGATTTTAATATTATTAGTATAGTTAAATTTAGTATAGATACGTCTGTATTTAGCTATATAGTGTATAGCTATATCCTTCTGTTTAAAAACTATAAGGTCTTATTAATATTATTATTACTTATCTAGTTTTTAGAATAGTGAGATTAGAGCGTTTTTAAAATTATAGTAACCTATAAAGATAGTCTAAATTTCTAACTTAAAACTATTCTATTTATAAGTAAGGAAATTAGTAAGATAAAGTTTAAACTATATAAAAACTTTTCCCTTAAGGAATAAGGTAATATAAATAACTTATTTAACTTTATCCTTAAAACTGAAATTATAAAACTAATAGTAGGTTTTAACTTAGGTGAGAAATTCCTTAAAATATCTAGAAGTTCTATTCAAAGTCTGGAGTAAGTTAAGTTAAAGTTTCTTATATAATTTAACTGGAGTCTGAATAATATTAGTAGTAATATAAAGAATATTAACTTCCTGCTAAAGAGTGAAAAGTCACTACTAATCTAGATTATTATAGAGATTCTACTAAAATTAGGTAACTTCTATAATATTATTATTAATAATTTTCTATATCTTAGTTATATTTCTGTTAGTCTATTAGAGTTATTATATAAGTTTAGTAGTATTATCCTCTTTATTACTAGAGAGTTTAATATTCTTTATTTCCTAGTTTAGAGACTTAATAGGTTATTTATTCTTAGGGAGTATTCTCTAAAAACTAAAAGAAATAGAAGGAGTTTAATATTTAGTAAATATAGTAATATTCTTTCTTAGATATTATTAAGTAAGTTCTATAAGATGAACTTACTAAATAGAAATAATTAAAATATTATAGTTAACTTTAGATTTAGTAGAGGTAAATCTATTAGTAGTAAGTTAAGATTATAATATAAAGGTAATAATATTATTATAATACTAATAAGATTAAGTTTTTAGAGCTTATAGTAATTAGGTATAAATCTAATAAGAGGATTGAGAGATAAAATTAGAAGTATCTAAGGATAATTATAAAGCTAATTACTAAAAAGCTATAAAAGTCTAACCTTAAGTAAACTTAAGTTTATTCTATATATAAATCAGTAATATTTATAGGTTTTCTTATTCCTATTAATATTATATTATCTTTTACTAATCTGAAGGTAAGAAGTAATTACTATCTATAAGTTAGTAATTACTTAGTTTTACTGATTATTTTGAGGATCTACTGATTAATTACTTATCCTACAGAGTGATTACTTATCTCTTATAATTATATAACCTATACTATAGTTTTTCTGTAGTCTAGTGGGTCCCTTATTATATTCTTCCCTTTATATATATAAAATACCCTATAGCTACTAGATACCTTATAACTCAGCCCTAGTCCTGTTAGGTCGTAATACTACTAGAATAAATTTACTTCTTATTATATATAACTTTATATTCTAAATATATTTAATATATATAGTATCTTTACTTATTACTAAAATAGATAGCTCTATTAGTATATTAATTTAGATATAAATAATATTCTTAACTTTCTTATTAAGTAGGGGGATTTTAAGATTAACTTCCCTAGGTAAATTAAATAACTTAGAGATTAACTTAAATATTAGTAACTAATCTTTTTATTCTAAAGGAAGTTTACTAAAAGTAACTTTAATATCTTAAAGTTTCTTCTTAGTCTCTATAATAATATTATAAGTAGTTATTATATTATAAGATAGAATCTAAGTAGTATTAACTAAATTGAGGATTCTAAATATTAAGAATATATTATCTATAATATTAAAGTTATCTTTAATCTCCTGAACTACTAACTAAGTGAGGTCTTTTAGAATAGTCTATTTAATATTTATTTTTATATAGAATTTAGATTTATTAAACTAAATATTATATATTATAACTATTTAGTTAAGTGAAGGAATCTAGATTTAGTAGAGATTATATATATTAAGTATATATTCTATTAGGTATTTAATATAACCTCTTAGTTCTATCTTAAATTATTATCTATAGAGTTTCTACTTCCGCTCTCTCTTAAGTAAATATATTTAGTATCTATATATATAAAGATATCTCTAGTTAGAATATAGATCCTTCGCTAGAGAAATAATATCTCTTTAGATATTCTATTGTATATGTTACTAAAGTTACTTTTCTTTAACTTCAAGAGGTAACTTCTAAGTAGAGTTTATTTAAAAGCTAATATTATAAATAAAAGTAGTAGTTTTTACTATTTCTAGCTATAGGTAGGATAAAAGGTTAATATTATTAAATATCTTAATAGATTTAATAATAATCTTTTAGCTAGTATATTCCTAACTATCTACTAATTCCTTTATATATAAGAAAGAAAACTTAAGTTTAATTTCCTCTTTCTTAGTATATTTCTGATATTTTATTTATCTGTTAATTATAATAATAATATTCTTGATATTCTATTAGATTTTATAAATAGAAAGATCTTTCTAATATAATATCTACTATTTAAAATAATATAATATATTGAAAATCTATTCTAAAAGTTTATTCTGAAGGATAAAGATAAAAAGATAGTTAGTAAATTTATCTTTAATAACTATTATCTAGTATAAAAAATTATAATTAAGTAGGTAATTAAAAAGATTCTAAATAATATAGTAATGAAGTTACTAGGTATAATATTCTAATTTCTAACAAGAGATAACTTAATAAATATAGATTATTATATAATATTTATACTTAAGATAAATAGCTATCTTAATCTTCACCCCCTAAATATAAGTAATAATTTTCGTAAGTATATTAGATTCTAAATAACCAGACTGTAAATACTATAGATATATAGAGTCTTCTTATTTATATAGAAGCTCTCTTGAGAGATAGAAGCTTATTTGAAATATATAAGAGTTAATAATTTATATAGTATTAAATAGAATCTTATTAGAATAAATAGAAACAGAAGTATATTCAAAAAAAACTAAGTTTAACTTTCAAAGAAAATTATATAAGATAATATTATTATTCTCCCTTCTAAAGTAAAAAATATAGTTAAAATTAGAATGCTAAATATCCTTCTTTAAAAATAATATTTCTAAAATAATATTTATATAAAAATCCTTAATATAATAGATATCCTCTAGAACTAAATTTATCTTTATTCTATTAATGCTATTTAAGATAGCTTTCAGTATATAGTATTCCTTCCCTAAAATTAGGAAAAATATAATGCTATTTTCTACCTATATACTAACTAAAGAGATTCTATAGAAGCTAGACTCCAGAAGGTTCTTTCAGTTAATAAAGTGAGTAGTATTATAGTTATCTATAACTATACTGTTACTAAATAGGTAATATAAAGAGATAGGAATAGTAAAAATACTAAATAACTTTAGGGTTATATAGTAAGGTTCTGTAAGAGTGTAGCTAAAGGCTTAGGTAAGGGAAGGGTAAATAGTAAAAGGTAGGTCTCTGTAGGTTGTAAGATTTCAACTTAGTGGGCTAACTGGTAGTGGCTATAAGAGGCTTTTATCCTATAGTGGCCTCAGGCCCTATTGGTCACGTGATCCTAGCTATCCCAGCTCTCTATATAGACTATAGGGGACTATATCCTTACAGGCTCCTCTAGGAGGGAGAGGTTAATAGTAATAGCTACTATATTAGAAAGATACTATAGAGTCTGTTAAGATTAGTTATTCTAGATATAACCTCTATTATAGCTACTATCTCTCCTCCCTCTATAGCTATTTCCTTATCTATAGGATAAAAGACCTGAGGGAAGGTTAATAATAACTAAAGCTTTTAGCTATTTAGTATAAGATAGTTTAGTATAAATATTACTATAGTAATCTTTACTAAAATAGTTTTATATTAAAATATTTTTAGTATCTGGAATTAATCTATTATATTTATTTAAACTTCTTTTTAGAATAATCTTAAGCTAACTATAGTAGATAGAGAGCTAGATGTAGTT
This sequence comes from Colletotrichum lindemuthianum, assembly GCA_001693025.2. Taxonomy (NCBI): domain Eukaryota; kingdom Fungi; phylum Ascomycota; class Sordariomycetes; order Glomerellales; family Glomerellaceae; genus Colletotrichum; species Colletotrichum lindemuthianum. The sequence goes on along the minus strand of MASP02000247.1, from coordinate 37,920 downwards.
TAATATATTATAGAGGTATATAAAAAGTAACTCTACTTAACTTACAGTCTGTAGGGTAAATATAGAGTTTTTAGCTAACTATTTTATAAAAGTTATAAAGATTCTTTATTTACTATAGAGATCTCCTGAGAGACTATTATAGTAAATAATATTAGAGAAAATATCTTTATATTCTTAAAGTAAGAGGATTCTGATATTAGTATATTTATTTATAGTAATCTAATTAATCTGAATATTTATTTAGTCTATAATAAATTAGGCTTCTACTATATTCAGAAAGTTCTCTACTACTAGAGTTTTATTAATTTTAGGAATATTATATTAGATAGTATAAAAGTAAGTATTATTTTAGGTAGTATACTAAGTAGATATATTATTTAAAGTTTTTATTTAAGTGAAAACTAGATTATATTTCGTTCTGATAGTAATTAGAATACTGGAATTTAATAGAGTAAGATAGTATTTAAAGTTAATAATAAAGTTATAAAGTGAGATATTATTTATTAGAAACTATTTAAAATAAACTATTTAGAGGAAAGTTATATTAATAGTTATATTAACCTAGTATTCTATAATATTAAGATATTTCTTAATTTTTCTACTATTAGAGATTTTAATTATTATAAAGTATAAATATACTAAATATTTATTATAAATACTAAAGGATTCTTTAGTTATTAGGGAGGTAGAAATATTTAGAGATAAAATTACTTAAGAGGTTAAATATAAAATATTATCTTATATAAATTTATCCTGGGACTATAATATAGTATAGGTTATTTAGAGGAATTAATTATAAATATTCTTATTTTAGATAAAATTCTTAAGAGAAATTAAATTCTCTTAGAAATTAAATTTAGGAGAGTAAAAGTTATTTAGATTAATATATTTCTAAATATCTTTCACTTTAGTATAATATTTAAAAATATTATATTATTAGAGTTAATTATAATAATAATTAAGATAGATAGAGATATTAAAATCTAATAATATTATATAGGAAAATATTATAAGAATAATAGGATAATTAACTAGGAAGAAAAGAGAGATAAAAAGAGGATTTATAGATAATATAAACTAACTAAATATAGTTTAAATAATAGATTACAGAGGATATTTAAAGCTAAGTTTATAACTATAGTAAACTATATTAGTAAGCTTATAGAGATAGGTATATAAAAACTTATTTATATAAAAAGCTATCTGTAGAGTAGCACCGTCTGATATATAGATTTATGGGTGTATCTTACGTAAGGAGCACCTTACGTAAGCAGGCTATGTGACCCGGGATAGCAGCCTACAGGCCTGAAGCTATCACGACATAGTTCTTGGTGACGGGTACTGGAAGCTTCTGTGCGTAAACTCCATGCTGTACCCATGATCCATCTGGAACGAACTCGCTCACCGCATATTTATTGACTCGCAGCGCACCAGATTCTGGCCCGCGAAGGACCTCCCCTGTCTGCATTCGGCTTGCCTCCAGCACGAATGACCGGGGTGGGAGTTTGGTGCGTTCTCGGGCTAGCATTTCACATCACAACGAAGGTTATGCCCATGGGCAAGATCTTCTCGTAGAGATCAAGTGGTTGAGGGACGTTCCAGAGTGCGAAAACGACGCGCGGTCGACCGACGAACCTTGAGCTGCTACTGGCAACTGCTGCCCAAAGCTCGACTGCGAGGATGGCTATAATAGTAATCCGTCGAGTAATGACACAGTCGGCTGATCACTGGATAAACGGTTGTATCAAGCAAGGGAAAACTCTCAAAAAGACCCTTGTTGCCGTGGACTGCCGCCGACAGGTTGACGAAGTTGGTTTTCTGTTATGCACGAAGCAGAGCTGCTGTTCTGCAGACTGCCCACACCTTCGAGTCACGACACGGCATATTGTCTTGACTAACTTGCTGCTTTCAATTGGCGCCAATTGCTTCATCAATGTAGGTTAGAACTCTGCCCTGCCTGTGCTTTACCTCGCATGGTTTGGTACCTATTCATTCAAAAATCTCAAGGATACTCGAGCTTCGAAGTGTGTCTGCTAAGGGCGGCAGCCATATCCCTTGGGAATGACACATGCGAAGGGATTCCGCTTAGCTCCGCAGGCCCTTCACGATCACCGACTAGTCTCGCTGACTCGAAGGTACGAGGTATCGCACGGCCTGGTCAATTTTATCCGTATCAAGACCATTCCGGAAAACTGCTCTCCAGAATCCAGATTCAGCAACTAATCAATCGGGGCTTTTGGCTTATATTGTCCCTTTTACCCAGCTGCTTCCGCATAATGTCAGACTGCCTACCTCTTTTAATCATCGGGGGTTACGGGAGTCTCTAGTGTTTGTCTTGGTAGTATGGATAGATAGGTAAAGACTGTTTTCATTGGAGAGCCTCTTAGTGCAAACTCATTGAAACCCGCCGACATCGAAAGCCTATTGATTACATAGTGGTCGAAAAGTGAGTTTGGAGCCACCAAAGGGCGTTGAAGCGGTGTATGGATAAGGTACTCTACCGACATCACTCATGGAGATAGCCTGGTCGCAAGAGGGCTAATCAAGATAACTTTTCCGTCGATAGGACTTCGTGTATGAGAGCTTACGTATCATCATACGCAAGCCTTGAAACTTTGCTTGTAAGTCGCGATGGCTTCGGTCGCTTGCCTCTGGTCCGCGAGGCTTCCAGGCCGTCTGCATCTCCATAAAGCCAGCGATGAAGCCAGCGACTAATTCTTGCCTCCAACATCAAGCATCTCCTTCATCCCTATGCCCAGCTCTCACCCCAACACTTCCCAGCTCAACGGTAAGTAAACTCCCTTCGTCACAGCAAATCAAGCAGCTGGTTTTGCCAAGCCATGGTTGCCCTCAAGACTCTCGTCGTCCTCGGAAGGGCCTGAGCTATTACGCCTTGCCAAGGATTATGGGCGCGCCCGTCGCCGCGGGCAAGGGCATCTCGATCCAGTTGACTATGGCCGACACCCAGTACGCAGGTTGCGACTGGAAGTTCTTCAACTCTGGCTATATCCAGCAGCAAGTGTACTTCTCGGCGGGGACGGGCTTTTGGGAATCCGTTTGGGTGTATCCCGATTCGGACAAAAGGAGTCAATTCAAGGGTTCAGGCTGCATAATGCACGACAATCACTGCGACAGCGACAATGAAGGAGTTCGCATTGGGAACGCTTATTAGTTCAGCCGACTATGGTAACCAGATGTTTTGATTCAAGGTATCACACCATGGACATGGAAATGTCACGTGCTGTTCCTATCATCCTATGCTTGGTTCTGTTCAACGACTGCCCCTTTTCAACCCCCTTCCTACGATCTCGACAACCATCTTGCTCATACAATTCTCAGTTCGAATTTTAGTCTGCCTGTCTCTAGAAATGAATGAACTCCGCCTAGCCGCTGAAACCCCAGAACTCGACCCGTTGTGCCTTGCCTGGAGGCAACGTGGAGTCCTTGAAAGTTGAAACGTGATGACCGGGAGAGCGAGGCTTGCTTTGCAGCTTGTTCTTCATGTTCCAAGCAAGACTTTCAGTCATTGCACGAGTGTAAAAGTGAATATCAGTTGGTCATATCCTTCTTATCGACTTTGAATGTGGCAACCCTTGCATGCTGCTCGAAGTCGTCGTCGAGATCTACTTAGTACTCCCTGCCCTTTTCCACTTTCGAGTAATACGTTGCAGTCTATCTCGTAGCCAAGGAGCATCTGGACAGTGTTTGTGTGACTGTTACCTGCTGCGGCTGCGGCTGCGGCTGCGGCTGCGGCTTTGAGGGCGTTGCTGGGACGGCGGAACTGACGGCGGACGTCCGCTCAGTACCCGAGTCCTCCCCAGCCAGTTTGGTTCGTGGAAGCCCAGCGGGGATCCCACCAAAGCCTGATTCGTTGTCCTGATACGGACGACTGATGACGGGGAATTTCAGCCGTGTATTTTTTTACGAATCCGCGTGGCGACGGCCATGAAAATCGAAGAGGTGGTGGGTTGGCTGCCTGATGATGTACCCCGCGCCATTATACAGCGTCGAGAACACGGTCACATCTCGGGAATATTGGTCCGCGGCAGATGTCATCAGAATGCGCCAGAACCTTCCCACCGCGTGTATCGTGGGGGCCGCGCTGCCACTCGTATGTTGAAGATGATTCAAGACCCATTTACACCTGCCGTCCATCCGTTCAGGGTTGATCTTGTTGTGTTTCTCCTACAGCAAAGTCTTCAAGAGTCGACGGCACTCGGCGACCTCTTTGCTATTGTATCTCGGACTCCTCAGTGCGTTTATAGTTGGTAAGGATATTATTCGTAGTAGATAGCAGACGGGGAAGCTCGGCGTCTGCTTTGATGGCGAGTGATGATGCATACGACAGAGTCTGAGATGCAAACAAACGTGTCCCGAAGGTTGCAGCTACGCCGTCACGGCCGCCTTTTGGACTATGGACAAGTACTAGGGTATATAGAAGCCCCGCGGGGCTTATCAATCTAGAGATGTAGCTGATCCGGGGAATAATACTGAAGTCCTATGGACCTTACCCATTACTATCCTCCTCTCCCTATCTCTTCTGTCCAACAACTGTATAACGACCCCTCTCCCAACCCGGAGACTGGTCTATGAGCTGCGAGTATTGTGCCTGCTATCAACAAACACCCCTGACCCGGGGTTAAAGCTCGTCCAACCTCTCCTTGGGAAAGTCCATGGGAGCAAACCCGCAGTTCGTCATGCCTACCTGAGTGGCCTCTACCTCCAACGGCTCAAGGTGGTTGAAATCTCTCGCCTGGCCGCCCGTGAGCGAGTCCATACTGCGGAGAGAGGTAGTAAATCCCTCCCTGGACCCATCAATAGCAAGGAGGAACCTAGTAGTCTCTCCCGCCTCCCAAGTCACCATCCAGCAGGTTATACAGTCGCGATGCTCCCAGCCCGTGATGCTGGGGATAGCAAGAATCCCGTGTGGTATATTTCCCTGCTGAAGCCACTCATCAAAGTCGGGGAACAGGCCTGGGACGTTCGGGTTCCAACAGGCCACCTCACTCAGCGGCCGTTCGCTCTGGTCGTATTTGGTATCATACGTGACTATTCCCGTGTTAGCAAGAGGGGAAGCCTTGTGACGAGGTCTCCTCCACAGACGGGTAAAGCAGGTAATACATACGACGAACCTTGGAGGCCAAGGCAGGAAGAGCCGCAGAGGCGACTGCTGCAGAGAGGATAGAGACACGCATCGCGGTAAGGTATGCGCAAGCGGGTGCGTGGAATGAACAGCTTTGGCGATAGAGAAGGGAGAAGGGAGGATAGGAAACGAGGACGTTGGTAAAGGTGCGGACAGAGGTGGTTCAGGTCAGCTCTTGAATTTCATCCTAGGCTCCTTCGGGTCCAACAGTCCCAGACCCTGGGTGCTTGTGAAGGTGTGATCTGTCATCTCTCGCGGGGCGCATACGTGTTGCTGTAATCCAGCCTGATCCTGTGGAAATCAGGCTGCTAATAACTAGGGTACAGTCCAGTTAGGCAACGCCTTTGTCGTCCCCACCGGTGACCGGACGACGACCCGACACAGTCAGTCATTCGTTGCCCTTGCGACCCAACGTAAAAGGTTTGCCCTCGTCGAGGAGCCAAATCAAGAAGTGTGATACTTTGCTGTCTTCAGCCAGGTGGTTAATATTGTCTTCGCAGTCCTGCACAGTTACTAGTGTAGGTCTGAGTTGTGGTTGTTGGCTTCTGTCGTTTCCTCGCTATCACCATCTAGCCTATCACCATCACATGATGACGGCCATCAAGACCTAGTTACAACTTACAAAGCTTTCTGCGTTTGCTTCCCTGGTTATAGCATAGTTCACTCATACAATGCCTTTTCAACCCATCAACAGCAATGGTCCTGTCAGCTGCGAACAGACGAGTAAAACAGATGTCATACCACTTGGACATTTCAGTACTAAAGCGTGGAGTCTGGACTACGCCGGCGCCTCACGGCCCTCACTGTTGCAGCGGCACCAGATAGCCGAGTTTGCGATCACCGTTTCAAGGGCAAGACATGGCGTGTCTCTGAGGCTCCGAGTGGAGATAGCTTCCCTTGAACTGCCAGAAGTAGGATATGATCTCATCACATACCAGTATCCCTCGTTGCATCAGATGTGTCCCTCCTAGACGCTACGGTGTACGAATCGGAACCGCCCCGGCTTTACCTTGGACAACGAACGACGGCTAAGCAAAGCAATTGTAAACCTACTACTGACTAAAGCTATAATAGATAGTCACAGTAAGAACAAAACTATATTAGAGATACATGTAGTTACTTTCAGCTGTAGTATTGAATATGATGACTATTATCACAAGTTGCAAAAGCAAAAGACTGGGCAAAAGCAAAAGACTGGGCCCTAACCAGGATTCGAACCTGGGACCTCTCCCATATCAGCTGGGAAGCCCTAAGGGAGAATCATACCGCTAGACCATCAGGGCGGTGACATGGGATGAACCACTCTGATTTGTTGGAGAGCATGACAATTCCGATGAATAAGTAGCCCTTCATATCTTGACCATTCGATGTGATAACTCCTAACGCACCATGCCATCCCCGGTACGTCGCCTCTCATTCACAGGCGGCCAGAAGCCTTGCATTTCGTTGCCAAGCACAGCAGCATTTCTAGAATGCCTCTTGCAGGGAAGCAGATCAATGGTCTTTGGCCGCCGCAAATCATGCAATTAGCCAAGCGGTGCGGTCCCTCGTTCAAGCATGCATGAGGGTCGGATACAGCCAGTGGTTGTTAAGCACAGCGCTTTTCAAAGCGAACCTCATCTGCCCTGCCGGGCCAACAGGCCGGAATGGAAGCCTGGTACGGTGTACACAGTATTGGGAGAACAATAAAAACAAGAGAGCTATTCTTAGGGGTAGACAAACATGCCTTCTTCTTCTTCTTCAGAGCCCTCCTCTCTATCGCCACTCTACGCGGGCCCATCCTACATGGGCGCCCGGTAAAACACCCATGCCCGGAAGCGATGCCCCTTCTGTCTCGTCCAACGTCCAACACAGCCTCCCGCCAGCCCAGGGGGGGAGCTATTCCCATGTCGGAGCTGTTAGGGGAGACTTGCTCGTCTGAACATTACGTTTCTCACGCAGTAAAACAACAATACTTGTAGGCCCTGGCGCTCGGGGTTCTCGAGCCTAAAAGATTAGACCGGTTTCGGTACCCGTTCCCGTAGAGTGAGAAGAAGGAAGACGGTCGATCCGGCAGTGGGCGATTCAGGACGGACTTACGCAGGACCTGACCTGACCTGACAGACATCGACCGTCCCTGATAGTCGCAGTAGCTCCATCTTGCCCTGACGAGGCCTATGACGCGTTTGGAATTGCCACCGGTCACTGTCGTCTGCTGCACCGCCCGGTGGGGAAGCCGACGTTATCGCGCAGCAGAGTTGGAATCCTTACAGTATCCGTACGCTCTGGAATTGCCCAAGGAGACACCACTTTCCGCCTTGGAAGGCATGTGAAAAGGGGAATCAGAATCAGGTCGGCGGGAACCTCCAAGAGAGAGACAACCCTCACCCGAGAGGGCAAGAAAAAGTGGTGAAGGGTGTGAGTGGACCGGCTCTCGGTATCCGCTTCGCCTCTGCCCTGGAAGACGTTCTCCTGGCTCGGAAGGGATCCAGACCGTTTCGAGGAATTTGCTCCTCTGCTGGGCTGCGCAGTCTCTCGACCACGACCCCGGCGCGCGTAGTGTACGGGCCGTTTTGCGGCAGCGGCTACCTGCCCTGGGATCGGACCATGGGTTCAGCTCCGGCAGACGAGATGAGAGGCCCCGCGAGTACGAAGGCCGCTCGCTGGCTTGCGAAATGAGCTGGCGATGGCTGGCGATGCACTGCCGTGATGGTCGCCCAGCATATTGACTCTATAGTGGGGTACTTGTCGACGAGAGGGAGCCGAGATGTGATGCTCCATCCTCACCGGTTCCAGCACGTGCGTGAGTGAGTGCGTGGGTGACTGCGTTGGTGAGTAGGTGAGTAGGTGCGTGGGTGAGTGAGTGCGTGAGTGAGTGAGTGCGTGAGTGAGTGTGAGTGTGGTGTACCTATGTGGTGTGTGTGTCCGCGAGCGTCCTGACTGTCTGTTCTCCTCGGCATTTCTCCCGCGAGTCGATGCCGTCCCAACACGGCGTCCGTCACTCGCTGTCATGAGTTTTCCCCCATCGGATATCGGATGACCTTGGATGCGTTCAAGCTGCATTACTGTAGCCCGACCCTCCTTCACCTCATCGGCCTCATGATTCATCCTCCAAGACTCTTCCGATGGATGGCTCGGAGGGCGCTGGGGCTAGAATATGCAGGCTGACAGCATGCTGAGCGTCACATCACGGGCAATGAAAGGTGTCGAGGCGGACACCTCCATCGGGGACGGAAGGGAAACGTCATGGAAGACGACGAGTGACGACTCTGATCGGGAACGGGGTCTTGGCTCGACCGCACCTCAGCTTCACCTTTTTTGAGAGGGGTGAGATATTTTGCCTTTCTGCGAGTCGGACACCTCCACCTGATCTCCACCAGGGGCCCGGCAAAGAGGGAGAAGAAAAAAAAAGAGTTTGGGTTTTGGTTCGTTCACGCGGTTGACGTCGTCCTGAATCGTACAAAACAGCACTAGACGAAACCTTTTCTCCTGTTGCCATGTGCCATGTGTCTGGCTGTCGATACATGGTACGGATAGTGTACTACGTTCCAGTGTTCCACGGAATGAGGGGTGGTGGTGATGTGTCATTGTGTCGTCGAGTGAGTTCAAGTTTGTCCAACAAGAGTTTGCGTCCGCAGGACTCATGAGCGCCCCATCGTGCTCCCAAGGCGTCCCGCTCTCCAGTGTTCCTGTTCCAAAGGTTCCAGGCCTTGTTGGAGGCGCTCATCTTTTCCCCTCAAGAGAGAACCTCGAGTTCGAGATGCGCCCAGCACCACGCCGGAACGCGGGTGTGCCTGACGGCGGCACGCTTGCTGCCGGCATTTGGGGTGGGATCAACTTGGAAGAAGGAGATGCATGTTGGGATGGGACGGCATACGAATACACGACACAGGCAACAGGACGACGGACAAAAGGATTGTGGGCGTCGGACATTGGACGAGCGTTCATACTACGGCCAGGCACCGTATCCCACGTATGACTGCGTGCAGAGCTGGGTACACGCACGACTTGTCCAGAGTTCTTTGGCCGAGCGAGGCCTTGCGGTGTTCAAGCACTGCTGGTATCGTCACTGAATTCGTGGGTTTGGTCTCGTCCTATTGTCCTGTCCTGTACCCGTAGACGCCCGCATCTCCATGTTCCTCTCCTCCATCTCATCGTCATCCAGAATCACTCACTCACACACCACAGACTTGGATGATGAGTTTTTATACTTTGCAACAACGTGTTTATTGGCAGATGACGGCCACACGAGCCCAGATTACCTGTTTATGATGCTGCTCCATACACTGGGTAAACCGCAGACGCACAAACAAACAACTGGCAGGGCTCACGCTGGGAATGCAGAATGACAACCGGGGATCTGCTTGGATCACGTCTGTACCACTTGCGGATGCTCCTTGGTATTGGTAGATCCGTGGCCAAGCTTTGGCTTGCGTGAAATTACCCTCCCCACCCCCTTTTCCCGCATCACCGTCGACGCCGTCCAATCCTGCTGCTTCATAGCAGTAGCATCTTTCTTTTGCTGGACCTGGACCAGGCTAGACCAGACCACCCTCGACCACCACCACCACCACCACCACCACCACGACGACGACGAGTCGACCACACACCCCTCACACCCCCCTGGAGGCCTGGGGGCCTGGAGGCCGTGTGTCTTGTTCCGTGGTGGGCTGTGGACCATGCTGTGGGCTTTCTGCCGTGGCCCTGCAAGACTGGAACCAAGAAACGCCTTCTTGGAAGGGCACTTTACCCATTCGGGAGTCTGTTCCTGGCTAAACAGGGTTGTCGATGTCTTTGAGAACTCGTAAATGGTAGAGAGAAACCTGTCTGATGGGTGACGAAGCCATGTCGAACCCCCAGTCGGCTCATGTTTCTCTCTAACAGTCCCCAAGGGGATGAGTGCAGAGACACACGCTCGACGGCCGCGATCTGAACGAGATTGGGATTCCCAGCGCCCTTCTTAACAGACCTCATTTCCCTCTCCCTTTTTCCTGATCCTGAGATTCCTATCCTGGTTTTCCCTTGCTTCCACCACCACTCTCTTTCCCGAAGCCACCGTCGTCCACACATTCCGCGATATCTTTTCGCAGTCATTCTTTTCGGACGGGTTCAAGCACTTCTGCCATTAAAAAAAAAAGCAACAATATTCTTCAGCAAGCGTTGACGAGCTCACGACCTTTTTCCCACCCCACGACGACCACTTCAAGCACACAGTAGAACCGCAAACATGCAGCTCACCTCCGCCGTCGTCCTCCTCTCCGCCGCCATCGGCGCGTCCGCCCACCCTTCGGCCCACGGTCACCAGCACGCTCACCAGCAGCAGCGCGACCTCCGGTTCTACAAGAACGTCCTCCCCGCGAATCCCACCCCGGCCTCCCCCTCCTCCGCCGCGCCGGCCGTCGCCTCCAAGGCCGCCTCCTCCAAGGCCACCGTCTCCAAGGCCGCCTCCTCGTCGTCCGGCAAGTACGTGCCCTTCTGCAACGGCAGCAAGTCGAAGCGCGCCACGCTCTCGCAGATCGCCTACTCGGGCAACACCGGATCCGAGGAAAGCTGGGGCTGCAACATGCAGGTCGTCGACGAGTCCATCCTCAACCTCTACAACTACACGACCACCTTCACCTCGTCCAAGGACACGTACTCGTGCTCGTGCTTCAACAAGATCGGCCCCAAGGGCCTCATCGACGGCTGCTGGTTCGCCGCCCTGACCTTCCAGGTCAAGGAGGGCCAGGAGAAGCACGTCGCCTTCGACGCCGACTCGCAGGGTTCCTGCGCCTGCGGCCCCGGCACCGAGGTCCCCAAGACCCTCATCGGCCAGTTCGCCGGCACCTGGCTCGAGTTCGACTGGGGTTCCACCCCCAACGGCGGCAACTCGGGCGCCGACGCCTCCGTTCTCGTCGCCGGCGCCACCGGCTTGAAGTACTACGGCATGAAGGTCGCCGCCAACGGCAAGACCTGCTCCTGGCTCAAGTCCGACGGCTCCAACGAGGGCGCCTACATGCCCGGTATGGAGGCCGAGGACGGTGTCGGCTGCAAGGGCTACTACGACGGCCACCTCGACGTCACTCTCGGCGACCACTTCACCGTCTAAGAGAGCTTCCTCGATGAATCTCTCTCCAGTGTTTGGTTGGTCTTGAAAACGACAAAGAAAACCGGGATGCGTTTCTCGTCGGGGGGAGAACCAGAGGTGTTCCGTTTCCCTTCAGTCCCTCAAACTCAAGACAGTGTCAAAGTCTTTTTCCCCCCGCCGCGATGAACGAAGCCTTTTCAAACCCACACGGTTTTTCTGCTTGCTCATCTTGCATTTAAACAGTAGCTTCCCACCGGCGTAACACTTGTATTTTTGTTTCTGGGAAAACGGGATACCTCTTGTTTCTTTCTCTTCGGGAGCTTCTGTTCTGATGGTGCGGCGATATCCTCTTCTGCCTCCCGAGGAAGTCCAACAGTCTTCCTCAACCGCACCCATCGGAGCTTGTTTTTTTGAACATTTCTGCAGATTCTTTGGACATGGTCCCGGGAGACGATCGATTATATGTAGCTTCTACGCGCAACTGCGCCAGCTCTACTACCCCCGGGCCTGCCTTCACATATACCTAGTGTCTGCTTCTTAATGCGACATAAACCCATCCTTTTACTTTCTCGGTCCCTACTCTGGGTGTTTTCCCGTGTGCTGCTCGTCTCAACTGTTCGTCTCATGTGTGTGATTGTTGTGTTTGATGGCTTCAAGCTTCGTGTGCGTGTCAACAAGGACATGCGTGACAGTGGTGTGTCATGAGAGATGATACACAATACTGACGCACGAGAAGTCGACCATGATATTCACGATTCAATTTACCTGACATATCCCCAGCACGCAAAACCGATTGCCCGAGCAGCTCATCTTTGTCGCTGTATCTCAGCTGAAGAGTCTATTCTATACGTTTTCCATCCCCGTCACTAACCTACTCTGACAATGGTTTCGTAGCCAACCAACTGCTCCCATACCCAACATGTTGTATCGTTACAAATCTCATGTCCAACACGCGCCCATCTAATAAGTCTCAAAGTCATCCAAGCCGCGAATGCGCAGAGGATCCAGGGTAAGCTCGTCATCCGAGAGCGAGCCCTCCGAAGTCTGATCCTGCTGCTCCGTGTCTTTGGAGCTGCTCTCGATGGCAGACGTCTTGTCTTGGGTCTTCTTCCGCTGCGGCGGCGATCCGGTCGACGTTGTGGTGAGATCACGAACAGGAGAGATCCTCACTTTCGCGTCTCTCTCGACATACCGCTTTGGCTGGCGCTGCACCGCAGGCTTCACCTTGATCGTCTCGGGCGTCTCGTCCTTTTCCTCGTCGTGGTCTTCCTCGTCGTCCTCTTCACCCTCAGTTGCAGGGGGGTGAACCTCAACCTTTACCTCTTCTCCCTCTTCCTCCTCATCGCGCTGCTTCTCCTCGTCGAACCGCTCAGAACCAGACTCCTCGTCACGTCCGCGCTCCTCAGACTCATCGTCCGCCACCTCCACCCCGGACCCAAACACATCATCCCTCACGTTCCCCAACCCCATCGCGGGGGCTCGCAACTTCGACAACCCCGGCAGCTCCCGGCGCCGCTGCGTTTTCAAGAACTGCTCATGCCCCATCGGCTGATGCTGCCCGTCCGCGTGCGCGCGCGGGCAGTCGGCAACCCTGCACGGGTGGAAGATGCAAATCCCCTTCTTGCTCTTCTGCTTCTCCAGCCTCTCGCGCCTGTGCACCTCCTGGAGACGCCTCATGTTGGCGACGTGGCGCTCGCGCTCCGTCTTGTTGACGTCCCTGACCGTCGCCGCGTACACCTTTGCGCTGAGCACGCGCGCGTGCAGCCCGTCCGGCGTGACGACCAGCACGCACTCGTCGGCCTCGCCGCGCTCGGCGACGAAGTAGACCCGGTGCTTGCGGAAAATGCTGTCGGCCGCCGCGTAGTTGAGCGAATGCGCCAGCTCGGCGGGCATCGTGTGCGCGTCGCCCCAGGACCCGGGGATCCAGCCGTCGTCGTCGAGGTCCGAGGTGTTGGGGTGGAGCGGGAGCTGGTCGACCGGGAGCTGGAGGAAGTTGGCGATGAAGGTCTGCGTTGCCGGGGAGTTGACGGGGACTCTGGGTCTCGGGGAGCGGCCGAAGCCGAAGGGTGTGGTTGGGTCTGGGAGGGCGAGGTGTTGAATGGAGGAGTCCGTCGTGCCGGAGTCGGAGGAGGAGGAGATGAAGCTCTTGAACAGGCTATTGTTGGAGGCTGCGTAGCCTGTTGAGAGGCCTGCGCCGCCGGGAGGATTTGTTTGTGGTGCGTCGGTCTCGTCTCTGTCCAGCTCCTCCTCCTCCTCCTCCTGGCTGTCTTCGTTCTCTCCATCGTAGGCCGGGTCTTCGGAAGGATCCGACTGGCGCGATCTCTCGTAGTCTTCAAAGAACTCTTCATCAAAGTTGTCTAGGTTGAAGTTGGGAAGCTCTCCCACGCGAGGCACCGACGTGCTGGCCCCCGGCGTCTGGAGTGCGCCGCTCATGAAGGGCGTCTCGCGAGCCACCCTGCGCGACGTCCTCGACTCCTCGCGCACGTCTTCCATGTGACCATAACGCTGGAGGTCGCGGACGCTCAAGTGCCGGTTCGCAGAGTCGTTGTTGTTGTTGGACGGCCCAGCAAGAGCGTTGGTTCGCTTGATCAGCATCCGCGGCACCGACTGCGAGACGTTCTGCGGCAGGGTGCTTCGGATAGACACCTTGTCGTCGAACTTGACCTTCTTGGGCGGTGATGTCTTGGCCACTTGCGTATCAGGTGCGCCTGGCGCCAGCGGATTGCGCGGTGGCGGCGATCCCTTTCGGCCGGCCGGTCGGTAGAATTCAAGCTTTGAACGAGGCTTCACGTCGCGCTCTCTGAAAGGCTCGAGGCCAAGTTCGGAGATGGAGCTGTGGGACGAGGCGTCGGGAGGAACCGCGCGAGGTGGGAGAGGTTGTCGTCGGGCTGGCAGGGGTGCCGGAGTTTTGCGAGAGTGAGCGATGCGGCGCCACTCTTCTCTCCCGACGCATGTTTCGCACATGAAGTCGTCCGGTCCGTAGGTGGCGTAGCGGGTGATGTGACCACAACCTCCGAGGGGGAGGCGGTTCGCGTCCACGTAGGCGCAGGGATACGGCGCCTTTCGGTAATAGGACCTGTCACCGCAGCGGCGGCACTTTGAGATGGGTTGTTGCTGACGACACATATTGTAAGGCTGATATAGGACTGTCGAAGAGGAAAGTGTTATTGTTGAAGAGTAGAGAGGAATGGGGGAGGCAGTGGCTGATATTGGATATTTGAGAGTTGAGTATCTTGTTGTAGCGAAGTTGTAATAGCTGAGGGATGTGTTTCTTTCCTTTGTGGATATTTCTGATGGTTGTTTTTTGTTATTGATGTGAGACTGGACAGCGAGGAAGAGGGCATGAAAACCTATATAGAGCTCGAGGTGTTCACCTCGATTTATGAAGGTCTCGGGGTTGTCTTGAGGGAGGGTCTTGTTCTGTGCTGGCTCGTTGCCATTCAGCAATAGGACTCCAAAGCTTTCCCTTCTCCAAACAATACATTGCTGCTTTGGCAGTGTACAGGGTAGCACTGTGCCTTGTCCATAATGTTGTCTCTCTTGACCTGACTACAAACAACTGAAGGTCATTGTTGGCGACAACAAATGAAGAGGGCAAGATATCTCGTCTTGGGCTGCCATGTTCTTTGATGCATTGTTTCAATTGTCTTCTTTCAGAACTTGGAATACTCTTTCGAGGCTTTCATCATCAGTTCAAGTACACCATTCTTTGACAACAAGCAGCAGCCGGCAGTTGTCGAAGGAAAGCGTCGAGAGTCCCAGAGATAAGCCTAGTCAGCTGCCACTCAACTGACAACTCGGTACAGTAGTCGCCGCGTTGAAGACATGGAAGATCATGTGGGAAATTGGACTGTCAAGAGAGTCGGAATTTGGTCTGGTACAAAAGACGCATGCTAGCGGACGAATGGCGCCGCAACAATGCCTCGAGTTACCTCGTCTACTCAAGCCTGGGACATGAAGTTAATAGGAAGCTGTATCGAATGTAACCTCAGCAGCATCCAAGTTACAGTACAACAAACATACATTTACAAAACAAATGTTTACATATTAGGAGGTAGAGGCAGAATAATGAGGGTTTCGGCTCATCAAAAACAAAAGATCGACGCTGGCCTGATTCGAACAGACGCTCCCGAAGGAACAAGATTTCTAGTCTTGCGCATTAGACCACTCTGCCACAACGCCGGTGGAAGAACTGAAGGATCCTGATTCGTTGAGAGGATCCGCGAGTTGAATGAATAAGTAGTATAGCATGCTCAAGTAAATGAGTCTAGAGTATGTCAGAGATTCTGATAGAAGCATTACACGCCCAAGACGTTTAAAAACCAGGTTGCAAGCCCTTGTATGTTATTTCACGATGCTTTTAAGCCTGAAGATACCCCTCTATGGCTTTGTAAGATAGTTACTGCGATACCTTGGTTAGCGATAGCTGACATCTTGAGCCGCTCGATTATTGCAACGTGATGGTCAAATTCGGGTTACGAGGACGTGGAAGCAAAAAAAAAAAACCAATTGTCATTGAGACTCTTTTACATCATCGTCGATACAAAGGTCCTTGGCGTACTTACCAAATACCCCTCGCCAGCGAGGCTTACTCATGAAATTACAGTCTACCAGCTTGGTAAGCCTCAACGGCATTCAGGGCAGCCTCTTCCGCCTTCTTCACGGCCTCCTCACCCAGCGCGCGCTCCTCTTGGTCAATCCTCTCCGTCGCGGCGTCTGCTTCCGACGTATCCATGGGTCCGACAAGCGTGATGGCCATCTCACGGGTGGTTCTCCGGACATGGGCTAGCAGATCAAACCGCGCGTTCTGCAAAGATTCAACCAGCATCTGAACCTCTGGTCGCGCCATCGCCTCCGTCCCAAAGTGCTTGTGGATGGTCATGTCGAGTTGGTTCCAGACGGACAGCGTCTTCTCGCGCACACCCGCGAGGTACGGCCCGACGGCGGCCCACATCTGCTTGTAGGAGTTGTTCAGGATGTTGCTCTCGCGGAGGTAGGCGTCGTGCTCGACCCCCTGGACGTACTGGCTCACGGCGTCGGAGAAGAGTCCGCGCTTCTCGTTCTCGGCTTCCTGTTGAAGCTGGTTGAGGTGACCCGTGTATTGGCAGGTCAGGCACAGTTTCGCGCGCTTTTCGTAGAATTCGTGGGGTTGAAAGGTGCTGCTCTCCGCGTTGAAGCCGCCCATGATGCCCCTGCAGCTGTCCGCGGGTCGGGCGATGAAGCTGCCGAACTGACCAGTGCCGCACTCCTCGGTGCTGTAGAACTCGGCCCAGAAGTTGTTGCACCCACCTTGGGCTCGACTGAGGCAGCGTTGAAGGGCGAACTGCCTAATGCACATGGTGGCTGTAGGAGCTGCAAGATTGTCTGGTTAGCGTTTGGGGTGAGAGGAGACTGACGATGCTACGGTTGTGGATCGCTTATCGGATTGTGTGAGTTGCAGAAGTTGAGTGATGAGCTGAGTGGAAGAGGCAGAGGTAAGCCGTGGCTGATATATGTTACGGTGCTGGATAGTCTTGGTGCCTGGGATACGCACAATGGCATAGATGCGTGACCTAATGATAGAGCCTGAGATAGACAAATCTGGTGATATCAGACAGTGTCCGTCTTGGAGCATTGTTCATGATTTGGCTTTCATGGGTATTGTTCAGTGACATAGCAAACAATGACTCTGCCGAGGACACACAGTCAATCGGTCTCAAATCATTCCGCCAAAATGTTTTGTATGTACGCGACTCGAAAGATACCCAGGTTGAACATACATGGTGCCAGTAGGCGTCGGCCCGTAACCAACGTTACTGAGAGCGACATAGTAAAGAGTCTACGAAATGGCACAGAAAATTGAGGAGTCTTGGCATTTCTGAACACACCAAGGGGGGTCCACGAGATGAGAAGCAGTCTGACGTCTCATCAAGCTCATCTAGAAAGTGTAGAGGACGTCAATAAAGAAAACAATCATTGGTCAGGTGCTGGCAAGGGCCAATGAGGCCATGTCAATACCGAACGAAGCAATGCAGTCCTGAGTCCATGTCTTTGTAGTCGTTGGTTCAGGTCAGAAACGTGTACCGCAACTTGCACGTCCGCGTCTGGTGAGGCATCGTCACTGTCACTCGCGCTTCAGTTTACACAGTCTCGCAAAGAAATCGGACCTGCGTTAACAGATCAGGTGTATTGTCTCCGAGACACGCATCCATTGGGCAAGGCATCTCATCTTCTTCAATGAGAGCCATTGCGCTTAGCAAGATGAATCGGCTATCAAGGAAGATTTTCGGGAGAAAGTGATAGCACAGGAGTCTGCCAAGATGGACTGCGGGATATAAGAAGAGTCAACACATGAGGGAAGTGATCCTTGACGCGTCGATGAATACACGAGACTGACCTCAAATGCAGAATAGGTTCCGTGGCAATTGGTCTACAGTGATAGCGACCTTCTTCAAAGTTCAACCTGGTCATGCCCGAGGACTAACGGCATCCTCCTGTGCTTACAGAACTCTTCTTCAATCCACCTCATCCATCGTCGGCGTCTTGAAAGAGCCAGTGGTCACATCTACAGAAAAGACATGCAACTGTGGTGATCATTGTTATATCCCGTCCCCGCCTCAACTGCGTAGCCGCCTTTGGTCCGATTGGCATGCCAGACCTTGTTGCTGTCGCCTTTGGATATGAACCGTGTAGACCACAGCTCGACAAAAGATACTCGGCAGGATGGACTGCACAACCATGCGTCACATACTCCCCAAAGCTGGTCTCTCGGCGGGGACCCCAGGCTGTCTCCAGAATCGGCTTCTACCCAGTCATATGGCCACTGCCTCGATCGTTTCCACACTCAAGGAGTTATCCTTGGCCGAGGAAAACCATTAACTTATTCAAACTTGCAAGTATCAATCTATAGAGCCTCCCTGATGCAAGACCATCCAAAGGTTCTCTCAAAAGCCGTCGCCGCCGCACTGTCATCACCTGCTAAACATTTGTCTCCATTGCCGCGCTCTACAAGAGGGCCCCGCAGGGCGGTTCGTGGTGCGTCGACCTTGCTCTGACTGGGGCGACGAAGTACCGGCGGAGCTTGTGTCAGTATCCGGGCGCCACGGGCTTCGAGAGCAGGGACTACAAGAAGCCCGAAGACGTGCCGAAGCAGTACTACGACACTCGGAAGACTGGATCTGGTCCGATGAAGGCTATTAAGCACAGTGGCTCGATTGAAGGTGTCGATATGGGTGGGACATTGCTGCTGCCGAGTGGTTACGAGGTTTCCAAAGTACATGAACTTCTCGTAGGAGAATGTTTTCTTTCAAGGTGTAATTACTCTGTCAAACATAGTCAGTTGACGTTATTTACCAATGGAAACGACACATCACATCAACGTAGTAACCATTCCATTTGAATAAACACCTGCTAGCAAGACAATCCTGAAGCAAGAGTTCGTGAGGAGCAGAGATTGTACGCGAATTTTGTTCCCGGTGAACATCAGATGATCAGAGGAAGGTAAAATGAGCATTTTTTGAACAGGTTATATTCCGGTACCGGCGGAATAGAACCACCTTACGGGATATGACATGTGTCGTCTCCATTTCCTGTTCCAGCAGCAGTCGCTGGAATGGTTCCAAGGTCCCAAGTTGCCAACGATCATGTCGAAACATGCAATCGGCATTCACGACACTAGGCAGAATGTCTTGGTCAACCACTTGAGACGTTCTACTGCCCTGATGATAGTATAGACAACTCCCCTACGTAAAGACGAGGTATCGAGACGAAGCTTACGTTGACACCAACGAATGGTGGTCAGGCTGATTATCAGTGAAATGCTTGTTTCACAAAGCAATACCCCCCAGGGATGCCAGCAATTGGAGTAGAAAAAAAGGCAATTGAGCAGTCAGACGTGCAAATCCAGGATTATCGCTGCCCTTCACGGGCTTTATGCCTGGATACTCCAAACATCATTTCTCAGGCAAACGTCATAGTGCATCCATCGCAGCTGCTGATACAGTCCAGCATGATGGAGAGCTTATACGGAGTATACTGCCCAGCTTTCCTAGTCACTGCGGCCTGCCTGGTCACGTCTATCCGATTTGCGGCGCCTTGCGAAAGAATGTGAATTGTACAGGTAACTGTTTCTGGCAGCACGCAGTGCTTGGTATCGGCATTGGAAATCAGGCGTGTCCAGTGTGTAACTGAGTTTCCGAGATGTAACTGGAATGGCGTTCCTCAGGTGACATGCTGGTTCTGCTCAATGAGGAATGTCTCCCCATGACACTCGTGGACCCCAAACATGTGTTACCCCAGGATTCGCCTCAGAGCCGGAAGCGGACAGGGTTTGGGGCCTTGGCCGGTGAGCACGAGGTAGGCAATGGTCTGAGACGAGGGACGGGACAACGGGACGGCAGCGGTGGCGCGACACGTGTGGGACGCACTCGGACCAGACGAGCCATGTAATGGATGTGATGTGCGAGTACAATATGGCCATGTGTATATCCGTAGGTGAAGGAGAGAGGCATGGACAAGGACCTGGAGTGACAAGACGGTTCGGGGGCCGAAAACGATGCGGATCCAGGCAGACAGATGGTGGATCAGATATGCCGATACCATAGGAATGCATGCGTCTGTTGACCAGCAGAAGAAGTGTGGGAATGAAGGACTGTTGACGACGGAAGCGAACCAGAATCAGTCACTGCAGGTAGGTTGAAGGGGTCGTCCAGCTCGACCATGATGTGTAAAAGAGACGATGTTCGATTCAGTGGTGAGGTTCCTTTCGGACTTTGGCTCCCTACCTACCTAGATATGGCACCGGTAGAATGCTGGGTTCCCAGGTATAATAGCGTGCAGCAGATGCAAGTCACTGGTCCAAGTCGTGCAGCTTCAGCAAGCGAGCTTGGGCTGCGACATGACAATCGACTTGCGTCCGTCATAGTATCCGGCGCTAGGAATAAGTACCCTGTCATATTGTACTCCATCAGCACGGCCAAAATCCACACGTCTGCGGCAGGAGTGACTTCCAAAGCGCAAGGTCTTTTCAAGCGGCGGACATCTGCAGCGATACCTTAGCGAGAGCAGGTAGAGCAGTGAGGCTACCATCGCTGTGTTAGTGCAGTATCGTGTTGCCTGCGTTATCTGGAGGCAGATAAGTAGCACCTAAGCCGAGAAATGTACTGAGCGAACCCAACGGCTTCCTTCCCTCTGGTACCTTGGGTACCGGTGATTGAGGCTTGACCTTGGCTGAGATGCTTCTTCACCTTGGAAAATTACTCACACCTTCGCTTCAGCTCGCCTCGCCTCGCCCCAACCTCCAGCCACATTGGCCTAGTGTCGCAATCCTTCACCACCACTGCCACCTCACCTTACCATTCTTGCCATTCCACTTTTTCCTGTCATCTCCATCCGCCGACATTTGGTTCTGGACCGCCGACACCGAATACGCCCGATAAACCACCCCCAGCGCTGAACCCAACACCATTTACCCACCGTACCTCCAAGACAGGGAACTCCGAATAGGTCGAATCAGACAGACTATGACTGCGCCCCAGCTACGGCTTGGAACTGCGACTGCAAGGAGATGAGCGCGGCTGGTCTCACATCGAAGGCTGAAGACTGACGCTGTTGACGTCGACCGCACGCCAGTCAGCCCTTGCCTTTGCCTCGACCAGGCAACACCCACTCTCCTCAGAGACAGACGTACACATACCAACCAGATTGGATCGTTTGGCCTGGGCATAGACATATTGTTGTTTCTCGCGCGATCCCTTTCTTCCGACCATCTTTTTTCGCTCGCCGTCGACTTGTCCACTATCGCTTCCTTCTCTGCGACCACCCGCCACCCCTGCGCTCGAGGATTGGATCACTTCTGATCCATCCACTACACCCTCAATCCCGCGATGCTCTCCCATCTACGATTCCATCGACGGGGCCAGTCGAACCCCACGTCGCCAAATCCCGAGCAGCCCTCGCAACCCTCCCCCTGGGACCCCTCGCTTCCCCAGAAGTCTCCCTTCATTCATCATCATCATAATGCCCAGGATGCCGTCAGACCCTCCGACGCCAGGCCGTCGCCATCTCCCGTCGCCAATGCTTCGCTACCTCCCATCCTGCCGCCAATTCCTCGTGTCACCTCGTCCTGTTCCGATTCGCCGCTCGACCCCTCGACCGCTTACGACGCGAAACTGACGTTGGAAACATACACCCAAAAGCAACACCCGACACCACCACCTGTCCGCTCTCCGAAGCCTGCTGCGTCGAGCTTCGTCGGCGGTGTCGCCTTGCGCAAGCAGCTTGACGAGCGACAACAGCAGCAGCTTTTGAAGCTGCAATTACAACAACAGCAACACGAGCTTCAGCTGCAGCAGATGGCCCAACAATTGCCAGAACCTGCCGGCGTCGCGCCCATGGACACCACAGGCCACGAAAGTCAATTCGCGAGAGTGAAGCCCACACCAGCGGCCCCGCCAATAAATACAGCCCCTCCGACTAGACCCCCACCCCAGCCCACGAAGACGTCAAAACCCGCCAGCTCCAGCTCCTTTGCGACGCCCACCAAGATCCATCACCCGTCGTCGCCGTCGTCTCAGCCACCCACTCAAACCCAAGGCCAGAGCACGTCCTTGAATCGAACCCAGAGCCAGGCCCAGACTCAGAATTATGCCGTGACCGGAAGACGACCTGCGGGAACAAGACTGTCGACCGAACCATCCAACGTGCGCATGGCCAATCATGGCGCTGAAGCCCCCAAGGGCAGGAAGGGCTTGCCTTTCCTTAAGAACCCAATGTCCACACTGCTGATGCGGAGGAAGACGAGCCAAAACGCTCCGGACCTGTCGCCTCTACCTCTTGGCGGGAGTCGACTGGGAGAACCGTCTTACGACCCGCGTATTAGGGGTACTCGCGTCCACGACTTCAGCGCACCTCGCGCAAGGAAAAGCGTTCTCAATAGTGACCATGCGCCGCCGCCGGTCCCTGCCGCCGCTGCTACTCCGAAAACACAACCGCCTATTCCAGAGGAGACACTAGACTTGGACAAGACTCCTTCGCGGGAGAGTGCGGTACCTTTCCAACATGGACGCAACGTCAGCAGTGCTTCAGAATCGGGTCGGTCTGGCTCAGTGAGCGTCATTTCGCAGACCCAGACTATGGCCGGGTCTGGCAGCGTCGCGTCGTCCAAAACTCGGAGCAGCATGAATTTGGACTCGAAACCGTTACCTAATGTGCCGCCCACAGATGCCACGGCCACATCTTCACGTTCCGCGTCTGTCGTGTCCAGAAAGCCATCTGACAGCGCTGCCTCCATCATCTCGAAAAAGACTCCGTCTACCAGGACCACGCGATCCAGAAATGCTTCCGTCTCTGGCCAGGACACGCTATCCTCGCTTCCTCGCCACATGAAGAGCACGTCTTCCAGGTTCAGCTTCGACATGGTTGGTGCTGCCAAACAAGAGAAGCTCCTCGAAGAGCGGCACCGGCAACGTGAGCTTGAAAGGAAGACATCAGACCCCCCGAAGCCAAATCGTGATTCGAGATTTGACGACTTTGACGACGATTTCGATTACGATGCCATGATGGACGACGACGGAATAGAAGAGCCCATTCCTATGAGCAATGACTTCAACGACGACTACCCGTACGAGGAGGACTTTGACGCCGGTGGTACGGATCCGTTGGGCCTTGATGGAGAGGAGGATTTCGATGCTGGCGGAACCGACCCTCTGGGCCTCGATGCGGTGCCCGAGGTGGAGATTGAGGCAGACGACGACGAGATGGACCCCGACAACGACCAGGAGAACTTCGCCGGCTTCGTCTTCCAGCGCTCGAACCCCGTGTCGGTGCTGACCAGTCCACACAGCGCAGGCTTGGCCTTGACTCCGAGAGACGCCGATGGGCGCGTCATTGGATTTGCACTTTCGAGGGATCCTCCTGAACTGAACCCCTCGCTCTCACCGGATTTGTATTCGCAACAACACGAGCAACCGAAGCAGACCGGTCCAACATCTGAACTCCCCATTCAGGGTCTCGACATCGACGAGCCTGAGGACCAGACTGTGGACCAGACCGTGGAACAAGCCGAATACCAGACCGTGGTTCCTCAACCACAGACGCAACTGCTCTCACCGGCAGAGATACCCGCAGCAGCACCCAAGCAGGACGATTTGTACTTTGACAATGGGCTGCTAGACGAGCTTGACTTTGCAGGAGAAGGCGACGGGTCTCATTTTGACGAGTCGCTGTTTGACTTGGACGATACAGATCGGTATGGTCGGCCGATACCAGGTGCATTCGCCAAGGCTCAAGCTGCTCACAAGGCAGCTCTAGCTGCGGCCAACACTGAGGCTACGGAGCCTGCCACCGTAGATGATGCGGCCCCCAAGAACAGCAAGAGAGCATCTGACAGCACTTCGCGACTTTCAGCCCAGTCCAACGTATCAGCGTCGACTGCGCATACTTCATTGAGCGTTGGTATCCCACCACCTACGGCCGAAGAATCCAAGCGACACAGCGACACCCTGGACCAAAGTCAGGCGACAGCCGGTGCAGCAGAGCAGGGCAAGATGGAGGAATACCAGGCTGCGTTAGCAGCCGCTGCTTTTGAAGCCGCTGCCAGCGGCAAGTTTCGACGAGATTCGTCCCCTCCACCAAGTGATATGCAGTCGCCTCGTGGCTTACCCGACGACTACGAGGTTGACGACTATGGCATCGACGACTACGACGACGATGGATTGCGCGACGACCTAGACGATTACGACAACGACTACGATGACTTCATCGCTGAGGCGAATGCTAGTGCCCTCGCCAACGATCAAGACGGGTGGTACGGTCAGGAATTCGGCTTCTATTCGGCACCCATCGAGGGACGCCACAGCAGAGACAACTCGAATGGGTCAGACGAGAAGCCGTTCGAATATGCCAACGGGGGTTTCTTTGGTCCGTCAGGTGTCGGCCGAAGCAAGTCTGGCAGAATGATTTCCCGTGAACCCAACCTGACGCCCATCACGGAACGATCCGAATACTCAAACCGTAACTCGATCATGAGCCTCGCCGTCCCACCTTTGGGCTCTGGCCCGCCGAGTCTCCAGAGCCCTGGTCTCGCACAGCTCGCCATGATGGCCGATGGCGACGATAACATGAGCTTGGCTGCGCTTATGAAATTACGCTCTAGGGCATGGGGTGGCTCACAAGCCAGTCTCTTATCCAGTCGGGAGGGTTCGCCTAGGTCAGAACGAGGAGACGGCGCGGCCTCGCCGTGGGGAGCGGCACCGGGCGGTAATATTCTGGGGATTCACGGCGGACACGTCCGCAAGAACTCTTCTTTTTCGGCTAGAAGCCGTGACGTGGATTCGTCAGACGCGGGAAGTGCTTCCGGCTCACCAACACTGACGATGTCGATGCCTACCATTGGCTCTCCTGCGCCTCCGGTACCGCCTCTGAACCCATCCACGCCATCCGCAGGAGTGGGCTCGCCCAACTTCACGCACAGCACATCATTTGAACCGGTGATGGAAACCGACGAGGTGAACGACCTGTCCATCTCCAACACCATCTCTCACTCGGGCCTGTGGATGAAGAGCCCCGACAGCGCCATCCACCCCAACATCGTGCCCAGGACCGACCCCACGCCCCCACGAAGGCCAGGGATGGGACACAGGCACAAGGGATCGGCGGACAGTATCTCCTACATCAAGGAGGAAGACGAGGGAGAGACGAGATGGGTCTTGGAGAGGCGATTCACCGCTGAAA
Organism: Colletotrichum lindemuthianum; assembly: GCA_001693025.2. Taxonomy (NCBI): domain Eukaryota; kingdom Fungi; phylum Ascomycota; class Sordariomycetes; order Glomerellales; family Glomerellaceae; genus Colletotrichum; species Colletotrichum lindemuthianum. Next base: position 13,021 of record MASP02000247.1, on the reverse strand, counting down.
GTGGAGAGATCGAGGTACAGCGAGAGGTTGTAGGGAGAGGCCACATATAGGAATGGCTCCTCGATGTCTGTCGCTTGCGGCAGCAAGTGACGCAACGGAAACTACCGGAATGAGAGGCATCAACGACACAATGATACCAGACAACAGCGACGGCGTTTTCGATTCGAACATATACCTCTGGAGAACAAGGCGAGCAATAAGTATCCGCTTATATAGAGTACAGAGCTCCGGCTACGCTCCATGACGCGACGTAATGAGGAGATATTTTCGTTGGACAGACCGACAGGATAATCAAAAAGCACTACAAGTACTTACTACCCAAGACTGATGGTTTTCATGCCATAAATGCCAACTAGCGGTGCAGAGAAAGTGTTCGGCGTCTTGGTATCATCAGCGTTATCTACCTGGACCTCCAATGCTCACTCAAGCTAGTAGCGGCCGTATCACGCGGCAATGTCACCGCCACTCCACGAACGCCCATCTCGCTGCAATCAGCTGGGAGCACGCCGGCCTCACGTGGCAGCGGCCCGTTTACGATCCAACGCTATGTCTAGCCCCTTGCCCCTACCATGTGAAGCGCTCCACTCACTTTGCAAATCGTCTAGCGCATCGCCGGTCCGCGAGCTTAGTTGCCATTCCGGAGAATAAGAGCTGTCATCGTCCATCGGCTCGTGGGTAGCCTTGGGGGTTTAGTGAACTTGGCGTTTGCCCTTTCACCGAGTATATGAAGATCTGGGTCTCGAGGTAGGATTCTGTCGACTTGCACACTCCCCGCTCCGGGGAAGTCATTGATCAAGTCCACCAATCTGTTGCCTCTGGCCATGGAATAGGAATGAAGATGGATGAGGTTAGATCGGGACAAGGGTGTTTATGCTTGATTCGCAATGGCAGGAGAGAAGCAGCATGGGCGTGTTAAGAGCTCGAATCGTGGTCGAAGCTGATATTGAGAGCACACCATGATGTTCATTCTTGGTGAACTGGAAGCCACCCATCACGACGATAACTCTCTCCCGAAATGCCGGGTTATAAAATCCCATCTTCAGCCTCTTATCCCACACCCAGCAGTTCCCCAGGGCACTATTCCACCCCATACCAGCTGTGGTCCCCATCACCACCACCGATAATGCGTCTCATAAGCCTTCTAACTGCCCTCGCGGCGGTAGTGGCCTTCGTCACGGCCTTTACCAACCCCATCCGCCGGCCCGGCGGTTCCGACCCGTTTCTGACATACTCGGGCGATGGGTACTACTACCTCTTGTCGACAACCTGGTCCATGGTGGTGGAGATCGCGCGGTCGACGACATTCGAGGGGTTGAAAACGGCCGCCAAGAAGGTCGTCTACTCGTCTTCGGACGCCTCGCGGTGCTGCAACGTCTGGGCGCCCGAGGTGCACTGGCTAGGCGACCGATGGTACATCTACTTCACCGCGGGCGGGAGCGCAAATTTGGACGGGCAGAGAATGCATGTTCTGCGCGGTGAGTCTTCCCGAGCGACCTTGCCGCGTGCTGGGAATATACTTGTTGGGAGTATCACGAAACGCTGACGATGGACAGGCGGTCCCACGCCCTGGGATAGCTACTCCTACGTCGGCCGCATCGGGCCGGACGAATGGGCCATCGACGCCTCTATCCTGCGAACACCGCAGTACGGTAACTACCTCGTATACTCGTGCTTCCACGGCGCGCAGTACCAGTCCATTTGCATCCAGCAGCTCGGCTCCAACTACGTTTCCACGACCGGTTCCGTGTCCCTCATTTCCCAGCCCACGCAGGCGTGGGAACGCGTCTCGCACCCTGTCAACGAAGGGCCCGTGGCGCTGTACTTTGGAGGCAAGACGTACGTTGCGTACTCTGCGAGTTACTGCTGGTCCGCGAGTTACTGCCTGGGGTTGCTGACGTGGGACGGGACGACGATGCCGACGAACGCGGCGGCGTGGAGTAAAGGGATCGGGTGCGTGCTGACTAGTGGCAATGGGCATTATGGAACGGGACATGATAGTTTCTTTCAGAGTCCAAAGGGGGATCAGACGTGGATTGCGTACCATGCGACGAGCAACAGTGCAGGGGCTTGTGATGATAGTAGGTACACGACGGTGCAGATGCTGGGGACGCATAGTAACGGATCGCCAAACTTTGGGACGCCGGTGGCGTTTAGTTATAATTACGGGGAGTCGAGTAAGTAGCAGGTGATGGATGGTATGAGGATGAGAGGAACGGGGTTTGGCTGGAGAGTGTTTGGTCTCGGATGAAGATGCTGCTTTCTTACACTTCAGCATAAGTATGCCAAAAGGCTGCAGTGCCCCCCACTCATTTAGTTGGATAGATGGTGAGATGTACGGCGACAGTTGCAAGACTAGAGCAGCAAGCTTAGTGAGAAAACTTGTGTTATGACAACCCGCTTGGTCCCATTTGGAAGACACAATAATTATTACGGGCTCTACCTGATTCAAAGAGCTGGTTGGATGGTCCTGGTGCTTCATGAGCACCACGCTTGGATGCTACTTCGACGAGCTCGAGAGAGAATGTGTGGAATAAGCCATGATCCAGGACGGAGATGCCGACGGTGCTGGCCGTAATACCTGGTAAAATTCAAAAGAGGAATATCTGAAGAAGGATATCTGAAGAGGGATATACTCGCCAACGATGGTTTTGGGGTATATTGATATCGGAAGAGGGATAGTCTTGCCGACGACAGTTTTTTACCCCGACGATCTACCTAATATAAGCTTGGACGTAACGACGTTGACAAGGGCGGCAAGGATAGCCCCCGAGGTAGAGTTATAAGGACCGTGTGAAGCTCCATCTTATTCAAATTTGCCCTCTTATACGTCATGTCAGTTAATAGCCGTCTCATGCGCTTTTCAATGAGAATGCTCAGAATCCTGCTGATTGTTGATTTGGTATCGGGCACTATACTCCGTACACACACTTGTGTAGTTTCCGCAACTGACTGCAATAGGCCGGGGATACGCATGACAAACGACAGTAATAGCAAATCTTACTGGCTGGGTCAAAACAGAACATGTCTATCCGTACCTAGGTAGTTCAAGCTGACTCGGCAGCTTCATGAAAAGTCTGTAAACCTTCTGTTCGAGCCTGTGTCAAGCCAGTCGCCTGTGTTCCAGCAGCTTCGCTCTAAACCAATCAGATAACGTGTAAATAGTGACTATATCAACCCATTCACTGCAGTAGACTAGCAAGATACTCGTAGTGCGTGACGCAATTATATTCGTCATCGAATCTGTCGCCGCCAATCGCAACCCATTCTTGGCCTGCCATGAAGCTTCAAGTCAGTGATCGGACGGGCATTGTGATACTGGCCAACGCTAACGTACCAGCTTCAACCAGTCTTGGTACATTGGCCTTGGACTCTGAAGTTTTGCCGCCCCAGTGGAGTCTGCACCATGATCAGTACCCTAACTTGGGGGGCAGAAATGTGGTGTAGTAAAACCGAGTAACTGCGTACCCGTGGAGTTTCGGTCCATAGTTGAGATAGGCGTGAGATCTCTGAATAAGGCCATCATCGAACCCTCCTCTACCGTTGGCGGGTTTCCTGACGTGGATGAAGAAGGCCTTGAACTTTTTCAACGGGAAACCGGACACCTTGCCGACGACCATCCCCACGTGCTGACATCCGAGCTCCTGGTACACCCGCACTGGCCCCGCGTGTTCGGCCACGTAGTTGTCGCGGGCGAGCACGCAGTCCATGAAGTAATACCAATTTCCAGATTCAAGCGATTGCCCTGCCCGTCTGGCAGCGGCAGCGGCCAATTTATACAAGCCCGTGGTGGAGCCATCAGGATTGTCCTTGTCGGCGCGGAGTCGCAAGTGGGAAGTTGCAGGCCGAGGAGTGACGGTGGCCTGCGCTGCCATACAGCAACCGAGTACAAGAAGGAACCTCATGGCTGTGACAGAGAGTGGAAGAATGGCCAGGTTGCGAAATGGAAAGTCGCCACGGATAGTAGCCTTGGAGAGCGCGTCCTCGAAACAATATCATTCGGATAAAATAGTCTCGCTCAGGACTGCTCTATCTCACTTGCAAATGTTGTTTCGCCCCCTAATTAATTATTCCTTGTCCTTCGTACCTAACGGAATTGCCGAAGAATCCGGTTGCATGGTCTAGGGCGGCCATAGAGCCGTCAAGTGAGAACTTTGTCTTCACTTCCACAGCATGTCAAGACGAATCAAGACTCAAACATGTGGATGTATGGGTGGGACACGGCTTACTATTATATTGATCTGCGATTGATCAGGCTCCTTATTGGCCAAGGTCAGTATGAGGAACTGTTCGCCTAATCTGCCACTCTGAGTGAGTACGTAGTGGGATCGGATCATCGGGCTTCCCACAGCCAACAAGGATAGGTCACGTCTTGCGTGACCGTACTCCGTAGAGACCCAATGGTCGGGTGAACTATACCCTCTACTCCGTACAAGAGAATGACTGATGCGTATAATTACTTATTAGTAACTGCTGAACGGTCCCGTACTCGGCGTTCAAAAAGACTAATCAAGGCCTGTCACGTCACAGATACATTAACTAGTCTGATCACAACTCCAAATTTTGAACATCTCCCCCTCCCTTGGGATAGCTACTTGTACAGGTAATATCAAGCAGAGTCATAGGCAAATGGAACATCAATTCCGCCTTTTGTAGACTATAGACGGCTTACGCAGGGCACGTCTACTCTCCCGTCTACGCCTTTCTCACCGCGCTCTTATCGTTACGCCCGGCTCACCACGCCCTCAAATCACTTAGGTATATCCTCCCCCGTTTGCCAACGCAGCTGCCTTGGTGACCGGGAAAGCAAGACGAGCCGTCCAAGGAGATTGGTCTCTGAGTCGCAACCATGCGTTGCCTTCATCACTTTCTTCTCCTGGCCCCGTTTCTAGCCCTCGGTCACGCAACACTTTCCCGTAGAGATGGGGATGTTGCTGTGGGTGCCGGTTGGGAAAACCATGACAAGATCGAGGCTTTCCCCATCCGATCCGACGTTGATCTCGCTGGAGAACTAGAGGACAGATTTGCACCGCTGCTGTATGCCTGGCGCGGCTGCATACCATACCCCGCCGTGGATGCTGACGGCAAAGCTGGGTAAATTGTGACCAAACAAAATTCCCGTAACCAAGGCGATCCTTCTGACGCCTAATCCTCTTCACAGTGCCGGACTCCGACCAACGGGCGACGATGGCGGTGACTGTCGCGACTTCAAGCAGCCCGGCCAGACCTATGCGAGAGTGGGAACGTCCAACAGCAGATGGGCCGTTCTCTACAGCTGGTATCTACCCAAAGTCATGGGAGACGCCGAGCACCACAAACACCACTGGCTCACCGTCGTGGTGTGGCTCGCCTTCGACAAATGCCCCGACGAGATCGAGAACTTTTCCCCGCGCGGCATCAGCTACTCGACGAGTCCCGGCAAGTTTGACTCCGCGAAGGGGGATGCGCTGTGGGTTAACAACGGCACCGAGGCCACGACGCATCCGCTGGTGTCATACAACGGTGGCCAGATCATCTTGCCTTCCGATAAACAGTACGACGGTCCGCTGAGTCCTCCCCTCCGTGGTTGGGGTACGTTGCCTCAGCCGGCCAAGGACCAGTTGAATGGCATCAGATACGAGCACACCAAGGTGCCATTCAGCGATGCCAACTTCGGGACCTACCTGGATGCGGCCTACAACCCAGACTTTTACAAAGACATCTCGGCTGAATGGGACTGTAACACGATAGACGCATCGTTTGCTGCAGACCTCTAGATGTAATCCGCGGTGATGATAGCATTTCCGGGGCTTTCACCACTGGTGGGAAGAGGCAGATGGGTACAACTGGCATGTAAGAGACTTGGCTACATTGCGCTCGTAATATACCCGTACGAGGTAACGACTCAAAGCAATCATTTATACCTTTTGGTTGATGAGGACGAGGACCCTATCTGGTGTTGAGGGTGGAGTGAGCCATCAAACGACCAATCTCATTCTCGTGAAGTTTCCTCTTATCGTTGCTGTGACCCTTGAGCAAAGTCAGACTCATACCATGTGGAACAACTCTTTTCCACGATGCTCTAATACCCAGCGTGTTACCCTGTGCTTGAACTGCTGAGCTTTTTCGACCTTTAAATAAGTGCTCTACTAGTATCGACCTCGAAAACTTATTCACGCTCAAGTCTGTTAGCTAAGAATGCTACATTACTGTTAATTACTCTTCAATTCAACTCTTGTCAATAGAAACAGCTAGTATATCCTATCAAGTGACTATACCCCTTTGGTCTTGAATAGAGGCAATATTACCCTGCCCAGCCATGTCAGCTCCCTTGACAGCTTAGTTGCCGCCATGCAAGGCTCCTAAACCGTCTTCGCAGTGACCAACTATTGGTAAAAGGCCGACATGGACTACGATATTCAGCAGGGAAAAAACATCGCCGACGCTGCCGAGGTGAGCCACCCTCTTGCTTGCATAAAATGTGCCCGGGGAGAACTTCGCCCTGAACGTTGCTAGGCCGCCGACGTGAAGAACTACATCTGGAGCTCGCTTGACAACATCCAAAAGTATGGGTAGCATCAATTCTCAGGACGAGAGCTAGCCTGCTGACAATGAGTGCTGGCAAAAATAAGTGACCAACGGCGCCCTTCCACACGTGTATCACTGCGGCTCCAAGGCCATCGTCGAGTCTTACATCCGGAGTCTTTCCATTCCGGCGACTTTCTTCTACGCAGGCTTCTACATGTCCAATATCTCAGGGATACAGTCCTCGCCTTCCGAAAATGCCGGCGCGGCAAGCTTCAGTAATCCCGAAGGCCTTTTCAAGCTTACCCTGGACGGACGTTGGGTTCTCACCCCCGGTTTCCGCCAAGGCCGTGCTTCCTGTGTACCACATAGTGGACACGGGCAAGTCCATCAAGGCGGCGGTTCTGCGAGAAGAGAAGTCTCTAGCCGGCCGAATCCTCGGCGCGACGGCGTACATGACCTGTGAAGAGATTGTTGAGGGGTTCAAGAGGGTATTTCCCATGGCCGGGTGCACTGCCGAGTAATTACCGTGCACAATCCGAGGAGGAGTTCAGGAGCGAGTTACGTGCGTCGGGAACGCCAGACTACGTCATCGATGAAGTGTAAGAGAACATAGTGCTTTTGGATGGTAAGGGACTGTACGGTGGTGATTTGCTCATGGACTTGTAGTAGACCACCTGACGACATGGGAGGAGTTCGGTCGGAAGTCCAAGGGGTTTGACGGTCTCAAGTGAGGAATCTACGCCAGACTTTTGTGTAAGGGGGGTTGGTACTATCACTCTGAGAATTCTCACAGCATTTTCTTCGCCGACGCTTGCTGAAATGCTACGAGCTGACAAAGATGTAGAGACCCCAAATGAGATGATTATTGTTTACTAGGGGTTTCGTTCAAAAGCGTTCGTCATTCTTTGCATTCCAACTTGATAGAGGATTAAAAGTCCTTTTCTTTCGACTCGGAGTGAAATAAGGACTTCTTGAAACAGTCATGCACCTGTATGAGCAGTAGATAGCCGCATATCACTTCCGCCTACTCTTTTAGGGGTCTATATTGGTCACCTCAATCTCGCGCATGACGTAACATACCTCAAATCGCAGATGAAAGCTGTTGTACCACTCGCTGCCAAGGTGTTATGCATGCAAGCCAACTAAAGCCAATCAAGCGCTGCGTGAGTACTTTGCCCCTCGTTGGGCATACGTGTCTTACATGACAAGGCACCAGTCAGCAAGCGAGCATAGCCTCTAAGGCAGGATGATGAGCCGGTCAGCTGATAAATTGTAGCAAAGTGGGAGAATCAGGCTGTCTTCGCTGGCTTGGAATTTTCACCTACGACATCTCCTTCAACCCTCAATCTGCAAAGTTCTGTGTCGAAGACTGTGTTTTGAGTGCCTCCACGAAGCAAAGATGCAGCGGGAACACCATACGGGTGACCGCTGGAAGCTCCCGTTGCCGCCAGCAAAAAGGCACTTGGAGGTTCCCAGCAACGAGGATCTGTCTATGGCAGACGATGAGGCGTCTCCCAAACGAAGCTGCACTCCCGAGAAGCTCAATCTCCGGGGCCCGACGGAGGATTGGGGCGGGCTTACCGACTGCAGCGAAGCTACTCAAACATCGTGGCCAGGCCAATTCGGCCTATCAACACAAAGTTTGCGCAACGACTTTGGAGCCAGCTATCCGAACTCAGATTTCGTTCTTCCAGCTTTAGAGAACGACGTTAGGATGTCAGAAGATTACCAGCATTCTCACCGGACCGGCGAAGTCCAGCCCGGGCAATCCACATCAGACCTTGATGACGAACTTCCCGACGCAAACCCTGTCAGTCCAGTCGATGAACACGGAACCAAAGATTTTCAGCCAGCATGTTTCGATATAACATTGACTTCAGCAGCTGCCAGCCATCTTTCGACGGATCCAAGCAGGGGCCATTCAAACCCAGTCATCGATGGTGGAGGCGAAAAGAATTCTTTGACGGAGGGGGATGCCACAAAGAATAACTCCTTGCAGGTTACTGGCACTGATGAGATCCCATATGACACATGCTTTGGAGTGGTCAGTGATATAATTTCCCTCAGAACCCTTACTTTACTTACAGATTCCGCAGATACTGGTTGACAACGTGCGAATACACTCAGACGGAGAAAAGAAGAAGCCTTCGAAAAAGGCTGCGAAGGAGGTAAACTTGGAGCCCGTCAGCAGCACAATTATCTTGAGGGACAAGGTGTCGAACAAATATTGCGGACTCCTTGGTCACGAAGTCGCAATGACCATCAACTCCTTTCTGGACAAGCACAATCCTTTCCTGTCAGCGACCTTGACGTCTTCGGACATTCTTTCAATCTTGGTTTACGGTCCGCAAGCAACTGGGAAAGACGTCGGCGCTTTCCTTGCCGATCATAGTCTTTTCCTCCAACAACCAGACTTTTATGATGAATCAGCGACCTACCGTAATCCTCAGTGGCTTGTCCGGCCTGGGACGGAGTTCAAGGCCGAAGAAAGTGTACAAAACGTCGATTCGGACACGAAAAAGAGTATCAGCTCGGACGAAAAGTCAAAGGTTGCGGAGATATTGGACTCAGCTATGGGGCCCTCCGAGTACAAGAAAACTGCTATTAGCAACATGGTCGTCACCAAACTTATGACGTATGTTCATCCGCCTAAAGGACGACAAATTTGATACTGACAGAACCTAGACATCAGATCAAAGCGCTGTCAATGATGATGGAAAAAGAGTCAGGACTACTACGCAATGCAGAGTTTCCATCTCTGTGGGTTGAAAAGCCCGAGCCAGGCACCGACACTCTCAGGTCAAACCCCCTTAACGCTCTCATACATGCCCTGGTACTAATATTCTGCGCTTAGGTATTATAACACTGTGACCAACACGCCGCTCTCTAGGCGACCAAAGCTCTGTTTGGGAGGGCTACTCGCAGATGTGAGACTATGAGACTGCAATTTTAACGTGTTGGGAGCTGATATTGAGACCCAGGATATGGGACTTGGAAAAACCTTGACCATCTTGGCCCTGATTGCAAGCTCAGTTGACGAAAGGTGTGGTGGTACGAGTCGCAAAACACGACCGACATTAGTCATTGCACCCTTATCTAGTATGCATAAACTGGAGTGGCCTAAAGTTCTCGCAGTCTGGACTAACTGGCATAGCTCTCACACATTGGCAAGATCAGATCAAAATGTAGGTTTCAAGCCATTTTCTGGAAATGATGTTACTGACAGCTCTACTTGAGGCACTTCAAGGAAGGAAGCATCAGGTCTAAAATCTATCACGGACCTTCTCGACATGGACTGGTTGGTTTGGGCGAAAATTACGACATTATTCTGACAAACTACGACACCGTCAGAGTTGACTCAACCACCGTGAAGTCGGATGTACTTGGCCGCATCGAGTGGCATAGAATTGTGCTAGACGAAGGTCAGTTCAATGTTCTTTCATCTGGATCTCCCTTCAAACTTCCTCTTTGGCTCAACTGACTTGACTATAGCACATGTTATCAGAAATCGCTCGTCCAAGCTTTTTGAAGTAGTGTGCAACCTCGAAGCCCGGCATCGCTGGTGTGTCACAGGCACTCCGATTCAGAATCACATTGAAGACCTCAGTGCGTTGGTTGGTTTCTTACGCGCCGCACCCTTTGATGAAGCCAAGCGTTTCGTCAGAACCTTCGTGAATCCAATCAAAGCAGGCCATCAGCCTGGGTGGCAGAGGCTGAGATCACTCATTCAAGCCATTTCTCTCCGGAGGACGAAGGCATCATTGGCGGACGAGATAAATCTACCCCCGTCCTCGGAGATTGTGGAGTACGTCCACTTGAATGTGGATGAGAGGAGGTTATACGATCTTGTTAAGCGCCATTTTGTTCTCGGAATCGACTCGCAAGGTTCACCAATGAATTCCTTTAGTCTCATTCTGAGACTTCGACAGATCTGCAACCACGGCCCGGATCTTCTACCACCGACACTTCGGGATTGGCTTGAGAAGGCCTCCTCTTTCACACTTGGGAACATGCCCCAGTTTCGATGTTGCGAGGTTTGCGGCATGGGCCTCGAGGACACCAAAAGCGAACACTGTGAAGTCCTCCCCTGTTATCACCAAATTTGCAGTCCTTGCCTGTGGACCGGGAAAGAAAGTCTATGTGCAGACAAGACTGTTTGTCCGATCTGTCACAGCTCCGACGGAGAAAATCCTTCGGGCGGTGAAGGGATCGATAAGCCGCTTGCTACGTTAGAGCCGTCCCCGCCATCCTCATATCAGCCCTCCTCTAAAGTCAAAGCCTTGATCAGAAATCTGCAGCAGGACATCGCTCGTGGTAAAAGCGAGACGGACTTGCCCACCAAAAGGTACGATGCCTGACGATCTGTTTCTATGAAGACATAATACTCACCGTCTAGCGTCGTGTTCTCCCTCTGGACCAAAATGTTGGATCTGGTTGGAAAAGCCTTAACGCAAGCAGGTATTGACTATCGGAGGGTGGATGGAAGTATGAGCTTGTCTCAAAGGCAAGATGCCCTCACCACATTCCGAAAGAGCCAGTCATTCTGTGTACTACTGGCATCAATTGGGTCCTCTGGGGTCGGGTACGTCTACCTACTCCTATCGTCGACTTCAAGTCTAATAGATCAGCCTGGACCTTACAACGGCGTCCAAACTACATATAATCGAACCAGGATGGAACCCAATGCTGGAGCGCCAGGCACTGCAACGTGCTCACCGACTAGGTCAGAGTAAGAAGGTTGTATCTACATGCTACGTTGTAGCTGGGGATGACTCCGTCGAGAAGGTGAGTTCGTGCAATTCTGGCTTCATCTTGGGCAATGATTTTGCGTTGCGACTTACTAATTATGCAGTACATTCGACGGGTACAGGATAGAAAGGTAAGAATTGTCGCAGGTTCAATGGACCATTCGACTTTAGACACTCATGTCTCGATTCAAGCTCTAGTAGCAGTAAGCATTACAGCCAACTCGTTCATGCACTGGGCATGAAAGACGATGGACGCTGACCAGGTACCAAAGGACTTTAGGAAAGTATGTTCCGGTTGAGAATGGTATTTGTTGCGAAGGCATCGCGGCCGTAGGGAGCGTATGTGAGGAAGTTAAAAGGCTTGATTTGGTACGTGTGGGAAGCCTGATCTGAGGGGTATTTTAACCCTACGGATCNNACCCTACGGATCGTGGCTGTGGAGCGGCGTTTTAGCCACATACGTGGCGTATGCTGCTTCGCGACAGTACCATTCGTATTTATAACTCTAAGCATCCAAAATCCAATGCCTACGTTCAAGCTGTAAGCTAGAGGTAGATCGGTCCGAGCATGCTCGAGTTTATGCTTTTGACAAAGCTCAAACGTGCCCGGAACCTGAGCGGTCTCTATTGTCCCGATTTTGGCCTCCTTGTACGTCTTCTCCAGCCAGCGTCCTGCACACGAAGTCGCTCCAGTCAGTTCCAAAGTATGCTTCTACCTTACGCATGCCCGCGTAGTCTGCCAGGTTTTTCTTTGTCCCTGACTCATATGGCTGAGCTCCGTTTTGCACTAGAAGCTTTGCTATCTCCGCCCCAGTGCTGGACCCCATAGCAACTGCTGCCGTCAATAGGAAGGGCGTATATTGAAACAAAGACAGTTTGGTCCTATAATTAGGGTCGGCACCATTTTGCAGACATACCTTAACGCCGATCCAGGATCGATACGTCATCGAAACAGAGATCCCTTGGTTAAAAGCTTCCGGCCAAAGGATGTACTTGCGCATGGCCTCGACCCTGTCTAACGCGCTGGTTAACGACGAGCCCGAGAACCCAGGGGAATCAAAAATATGTCCCGGTGTCGTCAAATCGAACGGGACGTCGACGCCGCAGTCCTCTACAAGGAATCTCATCAGGTCTGGATCCCATAGGCTAAAAGCGCGGATAAAATTTGAGCGTCGCACCGGGCTCCCCCGATCGTGGCCTTGTCTTGTGTTGTGAGCCGCGTTCCGGCTCTGAATAGGCTTGGAAATTACCCACGGGTACCCAGCTGGGTAATGGCCCATACGGCCCATGGGTAATGGTGGGTACCCATTAGGCCTGTGGGTAGTAAATAGGTATAGGTAAGAAAAAGGACACTACCTATAGGTAATATTAGGTTACCTACAATTACCTATTACGTGCGATAGGTAATTGTAAGTAACCTAAAATTACCTATAGATATACCTTTAATAAAAGAAAAAAATAGAAGAAATATATAAAATAATAAATATAAAAAATAATAATAATTACTATAATCTAACTAGAGATAGATATAAATAATTACTATAAAAGTTACTAACTAGTAGCTTTTATAGTTATAGTTCTCTTTCTTTTCTCTAGCTTTTAACCTTAAAAACCCTTAATATTATTTTAATAAGATTATTCAGAGGAAAGCTCTACTATATAATCTTATAATAGAGTGTTTTTAAGGTTCAGGGGAGGGGGGAGGTTTAGAAGAGGAGGAGAGTTCCTCTCAGAATCTTAAATACTAAACTCTTTATTATTATTTTAGCT